>WAAD01021029.1:27408-39613 GCA_013389945.1 Fregata magnificens | reverse complement strand
ATAAGGAGGCCAAGTCAAAATACGTCTCAAATTCCTTACCTTCTCTTCAGAGCCATATATTTGAGATACACAGCTGAACACCATTGCTATCACTGTCTCCAAGTGTTTGAGTGCTTTTCAATGCTCCTTAAATGAGAATTTTTTTTAAATCCAGGATTGCTATTCAGTAGTGAAGGGAACAGAGCCTGATTCTTCTGCATCATAGGTTACCATTGGATCTTCATTCTTTTGGTGAGTTGAGTGAAATCCTGGAAGATGTGATATTATTTCTGTATTATGAGACTGTCTTGCAGCCCAAGAAACTGACTTTTGCCCATAAGTTTGTTTTCAGATTTCCTTTGTTGATTCTGCCAGAACAGAAGCCAAGAGAGTTTTCTCATTACACAAATTACATTACCTTCATTTAGCTTTTTAGTGTTTCAACACTTACTTCATTTCCACATCCAGTTTTCCCATTAGAGAAAACTGCACAACTTTTCAGCATGAAAAAGAGAGAGAAAGGCACATATGGGAGACTCGGATTTTAAGGTGCAACTGAAATCCAAGAGCACTTCCCTCAGAGTACTTCATGTCTTATTCTCAAAATCTTTTGCTTTTAATATTGTGGCAGTGGAGCTAAATCTGGATTGCATGTACATGACAAGGAATTTATTAGATTGTTTGAGAGCAATTGCAGGTAATGTTCTGATGCTAGAGTTGCAACGAGAAGACTGGGACTGTATTTCACCATGGTTGTGTAGTAGAACAGATGGAGCTCTTTCAAGATGGTGCCTCTGCTAATAGGTGCAATCAGTGCTTTGGATGACCATTGAAAGTTCTTACAGTACAGACGAAATTCTGGAGGACTTTTTTTTTTTTTTTCTATCAAAAAGTAAAATTGGTTTCCTAGTATTTTTAAGAATAGAAGATACTCTAAATGCTTTGCATTAGTACATTTGTCTTCTATAGAAAACCCATATTCCATCGTTTTCTTTGTATATCCATACAAAGTTTCCTGCCGAAAGCTTTCAAAAGTCTCTGTGAAAGTCACTTCAATAATGCTTTAGTGTTCTGTCAGATTAGTTTAGGCCAGAATTTTCTTTCAGGTTTGTCTAGTAGCAATTAAGTTTTTCATAGAAGTGGGTATAAGTAACAAGTGCATCAAAACTGGGGTGCTGCTTACATGGAGGGGAAATTTTGCTTTCTGAATTGTGCCAATTTAGATTTGTAGTTCCACAGAGTGGATTTGTGCTAGAAGTAAATTTATTCCACTGAGATCCCTTCAATTTCATTAAAATATGGTTTTTTACTGAAAAATCATCCAGCCTTCCATTTCTGCTTTAAAAACAAAAGTCCTGGTAACTCATCTACTTTTAATGTGGGATATAATTTGGAAAAATAGCAATATAGCTGATACCTTTATGGAATTAGGAAGTATGATACCCTCAGGTATTCTCTTGCTTTGCAGTTCTGGCGAGAGATAGTGTTCACAAACAAACATTTGCCATCATTTTAAGTGCTTGTCCCCTTGAAAGTATACTTTTTGCAAGGGAATGTGTGGAAGCAAGGAGCACAAACCACAAAGTGTTATGTCCAGCCCCTGCCTTGTGACAATGGAACTGGTAGTAGAGATTTAGGGGTATTACAGCATGTTACAAACTACACTGAATATGAGATTAAAAGCTTTTTAAAGATTCTTAATTGGAGAGACAGCAATGTGTCAAGGATAGCTTTACTTGAGAGAAGAGGTTGCTAGGATTTGCCTCCCCTATAGAAGTGTACGTTCCATACTGCACATGGGCTGTCAGCATCAAGTAGCACCTAGCTGTCAGCTGAAATGTTTGTGATCCATCCTTACAGGTAGTATCAGTATCCCTAAAGTTAGTAAAAGTAGAGCATTGTATGCTCCGAGAAAGAGAACCTGCCTTAAAATTATATCAGCTGCTATATTTGCAGACATCTGCAAGGTCATAGGGTCAAAGATTTCTATTATATAGCTTGGCTACAAAGCACAAGTTGTTTCTAAAACCAAGCTTGACAGATTTCTATAGCTCTTGTTGTAGAGAGCGATTATGACTAGAAAGTGCCACAATCATGAACTGCCCAAGGAACCAGTTAGTGAGTAGTCTTCTACAGAGTTCTGTACCAACTGCGTTTCATTGTTATAACTTTCCTTTAATTCCTCTTTAGCCTTTGTCTTTTTGTATATGTAATTTCAAGAGCTTTGTATTTGGAAAAATGCTTACCTGGAAGACAATATGCTTGTGGTCTGATGATGTAAGATGAGCAATGGAGCTATTGTTTGGTAACCATGGTCCATGGTGTTGGAAGTATCTGTGGAGCAGTGAATGAGGAGGGTGAGCGGTTCAGTCACACTTACTGTAGGGGCTGGTGGGCTGAGACCTAAGGCTGCAGCCACAGCTGGTATGCAGAACCGACACTATCTGCCTTCCTGCCACTCTGACCTTGGAATTGCTTGTCTGACCACAGAGAAGTCTTGGTTTGGCATCCCAGGAATCAAAGGCAAATCACTGTTCACAGAAGGATTCTGGAAAGTAAAAAAACAGAAGAGGGTGATTAAGGACAGAGGTAAATATTCCTCTGGTGAAGTTGCTGGAATTACATCAAGGGTAATCTTGGCAGACACTTTTGGGAAGCCTGTTAGTTACAAGAACAACAGTGGTGAGAGAAGTAGTGCCAAATTCTGCCCAGTCAGTGGGCAGGAAAAAATCATTTGGGGTTTGTGGCCTCCAATTCCAGATGACCTGAATCTCGTTAAACAGCACAATGACTATTTGTAATGCTTTCTTTATTGCCTAGCTTTTCCAATGCGCAGGGAAATGAGTCAGGCAGACTGCAACTCATCTCTTATCAGATGCATTACAAATGGTATCACTGAAGCCTTCTGTCCCCTCTGAAAACAAGGGATGTGGGACAAAGGTTGGCCTTGCTTGGGCCATCTTGCCTACATGTTAAGGAACCCTTAGCAGCACAACCAAACCAATTCAGGAGGCTAAAGTTGCAACAGGGAAAATTGCATGAAAAGCTTTCCCGGCAAGATCCTATTTGTATAATGCTTAACAGCAGTTGTTCACTTAAATGAGTGGAAATCGCTGTTTCTGAAGAAAACATGATTTCTTTTGTGCCTCTAATTGATACTTTAAACATGTTTAGATCAGTATGGTAACTAAAGATATCCCAAAATAACCACCAGAGTGGAAGACATGATTGTCCTGCTAACTTGTTGCTGAAAGGAACAAATGTACTAGAAGAGGAATTTCTTCAGTCATGCTCTGCCTGCCTCACCATGAAGACAGAGCTGTGAATGAGAGATCTTACCGACAGCACTGTGACAACCATCACCCCTCTCTGGCAGGTTTTGGTGGGGGAGAGGGTAAGGAGGTATTTCTGGAAGGCGTTTAGTTTCCTGAGTTTAAAAGCCTTTTTTCTCTAGCCACCTGAAGGCTGATGTCCAGGTATGGTGTGGATGCGGCAGTAACTATGGGAAGACTCTGCCCAGTCACTTGGGATGTCTTTGCTCCACCACCCCTCTGTGTCAATACAAATGTCTGACCCAATGCACAGTTTGTTCACCAGCACACTGCAGTTTTTACATCCTTGAGGAAGCTGTCTCGACTCCTGTCTGCTGTCAGGTCCGGGGACTTTTGGTTTTGAAAGCTGAGCTTCTCCAACAATTCTCAAGAATCCAGGGTCTAAATTAAAAACACTAAGCGCTACAAGAATTTTGATAGTCTATGTCTAAATCGTGTAATGGACAACTGAGAAGCCTAATAGGCATGTTGGGAAATTTTAGTGTGAGGTGATACCTAAATATTGAAAAATAAACTTCAGCATTGCCTTAGAGAGGTGATTGTAGAGGGAGACTGTACTCACAGAGTTTTCAAGCTGCTCTGAACCTCTCAGTCTTCTAAGGGAAGGTTATTCCATATGAGAAAGATTAAGTATTGCACTAGCACAGTGGCTTCGGTTTCACAGCCTGCATGTTCCCAGCTGTCGCTGTATTCTCCATCTGGAATGATCCAGGACTTTTTCTGTACCTCAGCGATTCCCTTTTTCCATTTCACCACTTGCAAGGTGTATACAGTGTTATGCTATGTTCCTCATGCTGGGCTGCATTACCGTAATGTAGCAAATAGAGTTTGGCCAGGTTTGGTTTGGTTTTGTGTGGAAAACTGGAGCCTTACATTGGTCAGTTCCTGCCTCCTGGAGATAATTAGGGACTATATATGCTGTTCTCAGTTGAGGAAGAAGTGGCCATGGCTCATGAGGAAGCTATAAGATGCTGTTCAGAGTTTGATGTCATTCATTTTGTGAGTGTATTGACTTCCTTACAGAGGAAATGCAGACCATAAAAGCCAGAAACTACCAAGAAGCAATTTTTTTTGTAAAAGGCAAAGATTTTCCAACATTTGGTCTTTCATCGGAAAACAGTAATTACTGACAAGCGTTTGGAGCGGAACACTAAGCATATACACTGCTAAGGCACAAGTTCTCCACTCCTATAAAAGTCCAGACAAGCCAGACAGGATGATTTGGTCTTTTAGTTGCCTGTTGTTTAGTACCCAGATGGTCTGTTTAGTTTGGGGATGTGTGGGGGAGATCTAATTGGATGCACTAAAATGGCACTGACTCTATTTAGCCCAGTGTGAAAATGCTAGTTTATGCACCTGTTTGCCCTGCTGAACTGGAGAATAATGTGTATTTCTGGCATGCTTGCCACACTGGCAATCTCCGTGTGCTATCTTGTTCCTCACTCTGCTTTACTTACAATACATCTAGGTTATCTGTTACCAGCAGCAATCCTGAGTCTCTGTCTTCTACTGATGGGAAATAAAATAAAAGACATTTCTAGCATTTGGACTGGTGCTTGAGAAGTGCAGCTGCACTGATAACTCTGAGCAGAAGCCTGAGCTTTAGCAACTGCTGAGTTCAGGGCCTGAATTTGCCACTAATTTTGCAGGGGTTTTGTCTTTGCTGCTATTCAAGTGTGTGCTTACAGATGAGTGTGTTCCGCAGGGGCAAACATAGACTGACCTTGTGGTGTGGGGACAAGGGGAGTGTCCAAGCCCAAACATGACTATTAACCACAGGCCCAAGCTTTTCTTCAGGTGTTGCAGTTGGGTGAAACATTTGTGGACCGATGCACAGAACAGGCTGGCTTGCTAGCTGATATCCATGGCTTTGGTCTTTCCAAGCCGTATGTACATCCTGCAAGGCTGTGCTATGGCCAGGCCAGAGGATAGCAAGGGGGCAAAACAACCAGGTAACGTGTTTGTTTCTGGCCACAACTACACGGCTTGATAAACCGTGGGCATAGGTAGCCCTGGAGAAACTGCTTGTTTCCTCTTTCCCTAGTACTAAATGCTTCTCTACTGGACAAACGATGGTGAGGATTAAGGCAGCAGGGTAAGCCCTGTGCAGAGCATGTGACTGAGAGAGATCACAGAGCCTCCCTGTGTTGGGTCATCGCATCCCATCGGTGAGCCTGAGTGACTGCTGCCTCTGTGCCTTTGTTTGAAGTGAACACTCTCTTGTGTAGCTCTTGGCTTTCTGCAGATGTTTCAATTTGCCAATCACCAAAATCACCAATTCTGGTGATTTTCTGCATGTAAGAATTGTGAGGAATTAAACTGCTTATTGAACTTCTATACTGTGGATTTGTGATTAAATTCAGAAATGATAGGGTATTGGAATTCTGCTGTAAACAATATTCCTTGGCTTGTTCAGTGGGTCCTTGATGTCTCGCTTTTCCAAACAGTGCTGGTTTTCAGCTTGCTGCATTTATTTCATGATCGGCAGCACAACTGCAGAGCCCTCTTGATGCTACAGAAAGCACATATAAGACACAGGTCTCTGGAAGCTGTAATTCCAAAAGACTAAATCTATCTGGCTTCTGCTTTTTTTCCACAAATTATTATGCTATATACTGGGTGAGTAGCAGTTCCCACGGCAGATCTCAGGGATCACTAACATGAAGACCAGATGTAAGTCTGGAACAGACTTATTGATTTCGGTCTCTGGATTAGCCAGATATGGGAGCAGACGGCTGAGTTTCTGTGTATGAATAGTCCCTGTGAGGTCAATGGTGCTTCTCACTTCCTTAGAGTACTCCACTAAAAAGAGGACTTAGAAGCACAGTGGAGACCACAGCCTTTTAGCAGCTGGTGGGAGCCATGCTGCCTGTGCAAAGTACATCATCCTTGGGGGCATCTGCCCAGAGCTGCTGGGGGTGACTCCCCACTTGCACCCCTTGCTGCAGAGCTCTGCCGACAGGTCCTGGGAGGACCCCATCTTGCTCTGCCTGGGGAGACCTGTGGGAGACACAGCACTCCTCGGAGATTTGGAAATGGACATGAGGGAGTACGCTGAGGAGGCTGGGGAGGGAACAGCCAGGCTTTCTTAAATGGAGAAGCTTTTCATTTAATTTGTTTTCTTTTTAACAGCCTAAAATAAAAAGCTGAACAGGAATGAAAATTAAAACTTAAACAAATTGCTTCTTGGCAGCTCTGTTTCACTCATGGATGTTTTGCAAATGTATCAAAGCTCTCTGCAGCCTAGTGTTTAAAAAAAATTCTCCTATTTAAAGGTAGTCTTTGTAAGCACCTGCTAAAGGAGGTTTTCAGACTGCTGCTTCTTTACCAAATAGCTCATTATAGGCCTGCTGCAGAAGTGTGGAAGGGGAGAATGAGGGAGGCTCCCTCTCTAGGTGAAACTCCCATGGCAGCAACATTACAACCCTCAGGAGAAGTGGGTACAGTATAAGAGGAGTTGCTTTTAAGGTTTGAAAAACGAATTATAACTGGCTACAACAGGAGAGCAGTGAAAGTAAAAAGCTGTGTCAGAGGCTGAAGACAAATTATTCTTTTGATTTAGACCATTTTGGGCTACAGAACTGCATTAAAGACTAAGATCCTGCAATTGCTTGTATATGTGTGTGGGTGCATCCATACTTTTAAAGTCCTGGTATAGAAACAGAAGAATTGTGTCCATCTCTGCCAAGTGCCATATGTTTACAGCTGAGTTATAAAACACTTTAAAATAGGGGTTTATAACGTAAACACTGACACATCCTTAAATATGTTGATGCTAATAGGCACCACTGTAATAAATCCCATAGAGGTTTAAAAAAAATGTATCTGTTGTTCTGGAAGAGGATATACTGGCTTCTGCCTGAAGTGAAGCTTGTCATTTCTGTTCTTCAAACCATTTGAATCTTCAATGGCATCTAAGAAGCTCTGGATTATATCTAACACTTCAGATGGTGCCAGTATGTAGCAAAATAATGTGTTTGATATCTAAAAGCTTTTCCAGTTGCAATATGGGAACCACAGCCCTTTTCATAACATGTAATTTTACCTATGTGTGTGTGATACAGTGCATAAAGGCATTCCAGCTTCTTACCTATATTTTATATCCTAAAATAAATCCCAATATGGAGCAACTGTTCTATTTTTTTTATATACTGGCTGCAATCACCGGACTCCTGCTTTTCTTAAAATTGCCCCCAGGAGAAACCTACCTTCTTGTTTTTAACTTCATTCTCAATTATTTTCTTAGAGATTTTAATTGGCTTCTGACTTTCCTATAGACAACGATAGACAGAAGCACGCTGCAGCATTTAGCATTAGCTGTAGCTAAAACCTTTCACCCAAGCTCTTGCGAACACTTTTGGAGGGGATCCTTCCCTGCCAATAGTGAGAGACAGCCAGCTTGGGGCCAGAGCAGGGCAGCTGTGCAGCATTGTGCAGTTGCGCAGGCATGTGAAGCTTGCCTGCCGTGCTTGATAAGGCAAAGTGGATTGGTAAGCCTGTGTGTGGTGACACGGTTTGGACTTGAGCTGTGGTCCTGGGGATAACATCCTTACTGTGGAAAGCAGCACAAGCTGGGAATGGGGATGTTAAACACAGGAGTGCTGCTATTCTGTTGGACATTGCTGGAGCCTTTCCTGGGTCTTGCTACCACAGTCGTCTTTTTCTCTTGCATGAGGTTTAGTGACAGCACATTTTTTCTGCCGTTGTGTTTTGTTGTTGTATTTCCTTGTTGTTCCCCAGAAAACAAAATGTCCGCTGGCGCGGGGTCTCCCCGTGTGTGCCAGCAGCCCGCTTCAGCTGGAGAAAAGCCTCCTGCCCCGAGTGAACCATGTGGGATGAAACTATGTTGACTGTAGGGTGAAAAATTGTGCAGTATGTCTGAGGAGGCTTAAAGACAAGGCAGGGAGTGTTGCACGGTCAGATTCCAGGGCAGTGCATCCACAGGGAAGTGAAAAGGGGGCCAGGTTGTTTTGGGGTGAAACGCTCAACTGGGTGCTGACGGGAAGATGATGAAAAATCCCCATGACAGAGAAAATGAGATGACTTGCACTGTTTGTGGGGGTGGTGTCCTTGCTGTCTTCTGAGCTGTGGTGTGACCAATGTTTATTACAACTGGGGGCAGCAGAAAACAAGCAGTCTGATAGAAGTAGCCGATTGACTGCTTTTCCTCTCTGCTGGAGGTGTGCAATTCCTTTTATATCTTGAGCAAATTCCTCCTGCAAACCTCCCAGAAGCTTTCTAATTTCCAGTGTGCACCGGAAGGCTCAGGGGAGGCAGGTGCCATGTCAGTCAACAGGCAGAATGGGGAGCAAAGCAACCTTCTTCAAAACCGTAGCCCAGAGAGGTGAGCTGCAGGCTGGTACAGTCCAGCACAGGGTGGGACGAGCACAGGTGCCCTCAGCTCATGACGGTGGCAGCTATGTCCTTTCAACAAGCCAGGCAGGGGCTCAACTGCAATATTTCCACTTAAGATTTCACATCTATGTGCACAAGGAATTCTTTGGTGCGTATGTTAAGTGAGAGCACACAGTCTGCAAAGTGACCTACACAGCCACCACAGAGGCACCAGCTTCCTAAAATTATGTGGTTCATGCGTGTGCATCTAATGTGGTTTCTTCTGCAGAAGAGCACCAGAACATTTAATTCAATATCCTGAAGCTCCATGAGCTTGTTTATCAGGTTTTCCTTCCAAAGACTCAGTTTTCCCTCTAACCTGCCTTCGCTCTGCATCAGTCCCAGAAAGAGATGGCTTTCTCAGGTTAGAGTCCTATTCTTAAGTAAAATGTTACCCCAAGGGGGACCCACAGCATGTGATTCAGGTGGCAACAAAAAAGCAAAACCTGTGCAACAAATTCAGTTTTTAAACAAGGCCATACTTCTGTGAATGGTGGGAGTTTACTTCAGTAAACTTCAGAGCTGCAAATAATGATGAGAAACCTACTGTTTGTATTAGACTAATCACAAATACAGCAGTGGCTATGTTACCTGAATAAATCACTCATTGTGAGCTGCTTTGTGGCTTCCTGTGATAATTAAGAATTCCTGAATTAAAGTTGTTGGACAAGGGTAAACGTTTATATTATGCTAATATCTGAAGACCCCAGCATGAGCCCATGTCTCCTTGCCTCACCTGTGCCTCCAGCATAGGCATAGGAATCGGCACAGACAGAATCCTTCCATTCAAAACTATATGGCATTTCCCTGGTGACTCCTGTCCTTCCCAAGCCTGGTATCTTTCCAGGAAAGGAGAATGGCTGCTGCTGTGCAGTATACTCTGGCTAATCAATCTATGTCTCCAGTGCTCGGGTAGTATCAGTGTGGTAGCATATGAACCTCAGATATAAATTGCAATAACATAATTTATGCAGTAATTGGAAGGAAAATTAAGTTATAAGTTGCTAATACTTGTGGGATTGTTTACTGTCTTCCACAGAGCGGAACAAAATTGGAGGGATCAGGAGCAGCAGGCTGTTTAGCTTTCTGACACAGCTGGATAAAAACAGCTTTATCTGATTAGCATTGCCATTAGCACTAGGTTTCTCATCCGTGCATTTTGGTTCCCCAACAGTGGGACAGTGGATGAGTTGGATCTTATTATTAACTCGTCTCAAAGTACCATGTAAAATTAATAAGCATAGAGAAAGAGTGCTTTCAGATCTTGAGAGACGTAAAGTGTGTCAGAGACAACATGGACTTAAATATGTAATGGGAAGTAAGCTGCATTCAGGGTTTTCTATAATAAAGATAATGGAATCCTTAAATGCAAGAGGGTCAAAGAGGTTTTGTTCTGATCTTAATTACTCTGTAGAAACTGCTCTAATGATAGATACAGTTACAAAACATTGGTATCCCATCATGTTTACGGCATGACTTGGGTAATATTGATAGGAACCACCTGTGCTGTAACCACATTCCCAGACTGTGCCCCTCTGAGGTCCATTGTTAAATACAGTTTGGGAATTCCGTTTAAACACAGTCTGGGCTCAACAAAACTAAGGGATGCTTTAGATGAAGATGCACAATGTGACTAGCTGGTCTTCTAAACAGTTCCTGATGGGATCACACATTAAAATCAATTGCCTCAAACATGGTTTTCTTACCTGAGGCAATTTCTTTAGCTGATCTTGAACCAATCTTTCCTCTCCTATGTACCTTTTGAGACAGACCAAGTTTAATCTCTTCTTCCTAAACTGTGGCAAGTTGCATGCTACTCTCAGCTCATACCAGAACTGAGTGTGGGAATTAACTGCTATTGAGCAGCCTCTTCTGAAAATGATGGTAATCAAATGCTATGGTTTGCTTGGAAGGGACTTTTTAATTAGCAAAAGTAATCAGGTGTTTTGGTTTTCCACAGTAGCTCTCTATAATTGACAGGACATGGCAGAAGGCAGTCAGCCAGGTCAGTGACCTGTTCAGGTTTGAGCTTTGGGAATCTCCCAGGCTTGAGTACCTACAGGTGCCTTCCAGGTGGCAGGAAGTTTGTGACATTTGGGAAAAGCACCTCGACACAGCTTCTAAAGAGAATGGCTGGAAAGGAAATTTTCCTTCATCATGGCCTCTATTGGCAGATTTCTTACAGGTAAAGCTGGTTATATTCAGTACTAAATATGGCACTGTAAGCAAGAAACCTAAGGGGAGCTGAGGAGCCTTGTCTGTTGGTTAAAAATGTTTTAAAATCTATTGTCCTGAAACATGTATTGTCAATCCCTATTCAAAAGTTTTCTGGTTCAAGTCCTGTGCAGAAGAGACTGTTCCTAACAGTTAACCTCACCTCTACTCCTCTCCAAAGAACACTGTGAGGGTAGTGCTACAAGTGCCTCCTCACCAAGCAGAGGTGGGCTGTAGTGATACCTACTCAACCAGGTAACGACAGATTGGAGGATGCCTGTGGGTTATTTCACACCTTTTTTCCTGAAGCATCTTCAGTTCTTGGGTGATATTTTCGGAGTACCTATTTTAACATAAAGAACCATCACTGTGACATTCAGCTCACAAGAGTTTCCAGGATGGGACAGAGTGGTGTCTCTGTCACTCACAGGTGTTATGCCCACTCCATACATGACACAAAAGCCAAGGGTCTTGCAGGGAAAGGACGTTGATTTCACCTGAGAGATTTCTGCCACAGCAGGAAGTTGACAAAGCCAGCTCCCAAGGCATCCAGGGCTGTGTGGCTGGAAGAACATGTAGGTGTGCTTTGTTGAACTAATTCACAAATGATGTAAACTGTGCCCAGAAAGACCAAAGCCAGCACAGGCTGCTGAAACTTGTGCTAGGACTGGGGCAGTCTAACTGGCTTCATAACTCATTTTTGCATCATAGCTACTGTTGAGTGCAAGAGAATGAATAACTCCTCTCTTTGTTGATGTATGTGCCTCCTGTTATTCCAGCCAGTCCTCCCCAAAATGCCACCACCTCCTCCACTGACGTTCTTTTGATATGGAGAGTGAGCAAAAATATTTAATTTATAGCTACCAACCAAACAAAGGTTGTAACTTTTTTGAATGTGTGAATGCAGCTTTTAAAGGCATATTTGCACTAACTTTAGTTAGCTTGGATAGCAAGAGTGAAGTCATACTCTTCAGCACAGACTGCACAAAGTACGCTTGCTACATGCTTACTTGGTTGATTACTTTGGTGCCTAAGTTCAACAGAACAATGAATAATTATTTGCATATAATATTTCCATTATTTCCACATATGTTCAAGTGGGAAGGAAGAACTGCTAAATTCACACTGTTGTGTTTTAACCTGGCCGGCAGCTAAACACCACACAGCTGCTCACTCACCCCCCCACCCCCCAGTGGGATGGGGGAGAGAATCAGAAGGGCAGAAGTAAGAAAACTTGTGGGTTGAGATAAGAACAGTTTAATAACTAAAATAAAATAATAATAATA
>WAAD01021029.1:0-25619 GCA_013389945.1 Fregata magnificens | reverse complement strand
CAGAGGTCCCTTCCAACCCCTACCATTTTGTGATTCTGTGATTAATTCACAGTGATCATAGTGAGGATTGTATGAGGTTTGCTTTTGACCTGGGAGAATATTGCCATCATTTACTTTCAGTAGCCAGTACAAACACAACCATTTCATAGAAAGTGGCCAGATGGAACAAAATACTCAATGGCTTAAAAAATAGTTATTACATATATGCAGTAGTCATTATGGAAATGTAGTGAGCCAATTTGAGTAACTGTTTTCCAAATATTACCTATAAACTTCATTTCTGCACGCAAGCCTAAATGAGCATCAGTGCAACTTCCTAAACTGGAAATCAGCAAATACTCCTGAGAGGCAGCATTGCTTCAACAAATGATACGTATGCAGCCATTCCTGCCTGGACTTGATCCTACAAACCTGGCATTTGTGGCATGAACACTCACTGGTTTCTTCCTGCTGCTGCATTGCAGGTTACTTGCTTTGCTTTGTAGACCAGGAATTCCATGCATTAAAGCATGGATGGAAACAAGAGGAAGAGGATATAGAGAAAACTAAATCAAGAATTCACCTGTCATGGTTCCAAACACCAGAAAGCACATGCTCTCTAAGTATGCTTGCTATGGTCTTTTAAATAGCACTCAAGCCACTGTAAATAGTTGGGCTCAGACAAAAATAAGTAGTGCTGGAGAGGTAGTCTGTAGCTGTATGTTATGTAACAACTCCAAAATTCATCTAAATTCTTGTGTTTTGTCCCTGGACAGTGCTTTTCCTCTAAATGATCACAAAAGTGAATTTGTCTTGGAAATAAGCAGCAATATGCATACAAAAGGCAGCAGATCAGATTTTGTGCATGGTAAGCAGGCGAAAAATCCAAAGCTGGTAAGTTACAAGTGCAAGTCAAGTTAGTTCAGTGATTCAAACATCAAGAAAGTGCACATAGCAAATAGTATGGAATAGTCTGGTAAGTGATATCCTAAGGCAGGAGAACAGGAACCACATGTCAGTGTCAAGTCGTTCCACGCAGTTATGAAATGGTTGTGTCAAACAGACCAGGATTAAAGTCAGCTTTTGTGTGTTGAAGTGGCATATAATACTCTTGCAGTTTAAACACCAAGTTCCTTTTTTTTAATTGTCTCATTTTTGCATGTGCTAGAACATAGCAATAATATTAGACCTTAACATCACACCCCTGTCATTACTTTTGTTTTTTCCCCTATACCAGATAATTTTAGCAGCCAGCTTCAAGAATGGAAGTGCACACTTCAGCTGACTTTAGACACAACAGTTCCAAATTCCTACGTAGTGCACTGTGCTGAGTTCACGCTCTTGCAGTTTGGCCATAGAAATTGTCAACCATTTAAGCAGAGTTCAAACACAGCTTGGCAATGCTGCTTATAGCCCAGAGTAGACACAGCTGAAGATCAGGGATGCCTAGTGAGTTCTTCCTAAGCATGCTGCAGGGCAGACACATCTGTGTTTTGCAATGTGTGCAGCTGACTAGCCCAAACAGTCAATAAAATGTTCTTCCTTTGTCCGATGCCATTGAAGTCTCTGGCACCCTTCACGAGTACCTCAGCACATACTGACATCTCTTTTCTGCAAGAATAGTATAATGATTTGGCCTGTCTTGTCTAGTCTCATTTTCCTCTTTGATTCCCCCCCCAACCAGCCCCCAAATGATAGGTACTTGTAGTGCAGTGTGATGACTTCCCAGCTGTGCATCCCCTTTGGACAGTCTCTTACACAATCTATGTGAAGCTATGTTGTTCATTATATTCTCCACTGTCTCTCAACAGTGAAGGCACCTTTCATTATGCATTCCTGTCAGCTAGGCCAGCCCTTAGCCTTCCTGCAAAAGGAGTTAATGTTCCTGAATCAGCCCGAGCTTCCTCTTTCTTGTCCAGCTGGTTTTTCTACTGATGAGCTGAAGGAGTTAGCAATTGAGATGCAGTTGCCTGCATATTCCACTACCCCAGTCCCTTACAGGCCTATATGCCACATACATTGCCTTTCAGTGCATGTATGCTGAAGACTTCCTGGGACAGAAAAGCACTAGAATGGTTCTGCAGAGACTGTAAGTAAATACACAGATGGAAGTGTAAAAGCAGAATCGAAAGCACTGGTTTAATCTCATTGAAATAAACATTTACAGCTTTCCTGACCTTTTCCTGTAAACCGTGTCAAGCCCTTCATCAAGTTCAGTGTGATTTAAAATTTAGAGCAACGCTCCCTTTAGGCTGTTACATTAAAGTCCAGATGTGAATGAACGTTCAGACTCAACCTGAANAAGTCCAGATGCGAGTGAACGTTCAGGCTCAATCTGAAATTTTCCACCACCTTCCAAATTCATAACCTGCAGGCAATTGCAAGAAGGTTGGCTGCACATGCCTATTCATTGATCCCAAACAGGGATTCTTTGTACGCAAAGGCAGAGGGATGATGTTGTTTCCCCCTTACTGCTTTGAAACAAAGATAATTTACTAACACAGCAATTTTTTGAGAACCTGCTTTTGGCACGTTTTGTTCTAATGTTTAGTTTGCAGGCTATTTTCTTATTTACTCTACTGAAATAGGATAAAGAAATATTTCTTATTACCTAAAATTTATACTTCCTCTGCAACATCAAATATTCTGCAGCTGCTCTAGTCTTCACTTAAGGCCATAGATCTGTATCATGTTAAGAACATGATGATGTGCACAGAATCTCTTAATGAGGGTGATACAAATAGGATTTTGGGAAACCAGCTTTGACTTTGGTCAAGGAGGTAGGACAGAATTTAGGAATACTTTTTGGAGGAACAGCTCATATCGCTGCAGGCCCAGGGACAGGAGTGAACATGTTTCAGCCACCTACCTGCTGTACTCCTCCTGGTTTGTGCTAGCAGGGAAGGAGTCTCCCCCAGCCTGAATTGCAGTCTTCCAGCCCCAGACACCTCTGATTAGCAGCACTGTTTTACAGTACTGTATTGCAATTCATTTGTGGCCCCAGCTCCAACTCCATCCTCCATTTCTGCCCTGTTATTTGCTTGAGGTGCTACACAAGGCCTGATCCTTAAACCAGGCTCAAAGGATATTTCTTGCCTAGTCAGCAAATGGCCTTTTCCCACTGTGTTATGCTGCTAAAGCAGCTTTTGAGGGACTGGAAAGTAGAAACACTCTTTAGATGGACGCAGCTATTCAGCCCCATGCTGAAATTTTGTCCAAGTGCTCACATTTCTGACACCCCAATGGTGTAATTCTTGTGTTTACAGGGTCATTTATGGTCTAGACAGCCATGGTACACCTTCTCCAGTGACCAGCCAGCCACAGGCCTGTCTCAGGCACCTTGGTTATTTTGGCTAAGCCTGTGAACACTGTTCCTGCTCTTAGCTCATGTTCAGGAGTGGGGCAAGCAGGGCTACATCCTATACTCATTCCTTGCTTGTATGTATGCCATTAAAAGGAATGCAATAATGTAGTGTGTTTATTATTGTTAATCATTTGCTATAACAGGTTTAGGTGGGGTTTTTTAGCCTAATCATATCTTTTTATTAGGTGTAGGAACACATATGGTTGAGCATCTCTCCTTAAAAGGGGAAATAAGGATGCTTGAGACAGCAAGGCAGAAAAAGGGTTCATGGATTCTTCAAATGGCCACACCACTCAGAGATGAACAACTCAACCCCAAATCTGTGACCCAAGTCCCACCACTGCTCCCCTGCCTGAAGGTTTCAGGAGTTTGGAGTTTGTGTGGGTGTTGCCCATTGGTCCCCCCGTAACTTCATGGTTACTGGAAAATTACACTGATTCATTCTGCTGGTGCCTCTTGCACATCCTGTGTTTCTTTAGACTTCCCCATTCTCTTTCCTTCTCTTTC
This sequence comes from Fregata magnificens, assembly GCA_013389945.1. Classification (NCBI taxonomy): domain Eukaryota; kingdom Metazoa; phylum Chordata; class Aves; order Suliformes; family Fregatidae; genus Fregata; species Fregata magnificens. The sequence continues at coordinate 21,769 of WAAD01021029.1, read as the reverse complement.
CACCTCCTCACTCCCGTTCAGCATTGCATATGCTATTCTGAGGTTGCAAACCGTGCTGTGCCAGGATTTCTCTCGTTGCCCATGGTCAGAAGTCTTTGCTGGAACTGGGCTTTCTTATTGAACACCTTACCTGAGCTATGAAAATAGGAAGCAACATAAGAAACTTTCCAAAATCAGGCTCATTTTTAAACCCTATGAATTTCATGTGAGAATAAATCATAGAAAGAGTAATTTTCTTCTCATGCTGAATAGGGAACTGCATTAAAACTGGGAAATAAAATTATTTGTAAAGCAACTTTGTTTTTTTCATGTTAAGACATCCATGCTAAGCTTTCTCAACTCCCCCTCTGCCTTTTTTCTTAATTTTGAGAAGACGACACAGTTCTCCTCCCCCATCCAAAGAAAGAAATGAAACATGTTGGTTTGGGGTCAAATTAAGAATTTTAATCCACAATGAATCCTCCCCTGCCAAAAAGCAGATAAACTCCTTTAGGTTGACTCATAACAAAAGACATGTTCTTGGTGTCACCAACAAACCGAATTAATCCATTATTCACACGGTTCGAGCGAAAGGCCTGCTTTCAGTCAAGGGCTGGAAAATGAACTTGATGTTGCATTTGACTTTGCTGATCCTCAGAAAGGGAGGACGCTTGAGTCAGCTACAGATTGGTGACATCCTCAAGTGCCCAGACTCACGTGGTAGGGACACGAAGTGTGATGAGGTGGCCTTAGACAGTGGCCTGGGGTGGATGACAGTACCAGAGTGCCTTTTTACACCTCTACCCAAAAGGTCCACCACAGCAACTTTCATTTTCTCTGCCCGGGTGCAGGGGAGATGTGAGCACAGTGCTCTTCCCCAGGTGATGATCATTACCTCAGCAATGCTCCCAGCCCCACTAATTCTCAGAGCAAATGACCCGAGGTAGCTCATCAGAACCAAGCCTACCATTCCACAGCACATTGCATTCAGTGATTAGTCGGGAGCCTGCTGCTCTACTTTCCAAGTTTTATTAATTTCAGTGCATATTGCTGTTGGCTGTGCTTCTCAGTAGCTGGTGTTTTTTGTGCTACAGATGGAAAATAGGCACATACAAGGAGCTGCCTTCAAATGTAAGCCTTGAGGGGCCTGAACTTGAGAACATTAGCGTGCGCTTGTGGTGTGCCACCAAGTGCAGGCGGCAATTGAAAAGCATCTGCACCTCTGTTTACAGGGGCGGTGTTCAAGGACTTTCCTAAGTGATATGAAACAAAGTAGACAAGGCAGGAAACTGCGCTGCTCGAGCAGCTCCTCCTCGACACTGATGTACCGCACTGAGCAGGAGATCACCTAGGCCGTCTAATTGCCTTGATGGGCACTCACGTCTTCGTGCTGACGCATGAGATGTTTCACTACCAGCAAAGCAGGAGGGTCGCGCTCAAGCTAATGCATTTGAGCATCCTAGGAGGATGGGAGGTGGCTGGGTGGGACTCCTCCAGCTAAAAGGGGACCCAGGCTGTGTTGTGTCAAAAAGAGCTTGAAATGCGTTGTAAAGTCACTGTATCTTCACCAGCAGAAGTTGTGACTGTCTTTCTGTTCTCAGCTGCTGGAGAAGGGATTTCTTCCCCTGTCCCCATGGCAGGATGAGGAGCATTTAGGGATGCATCTTCTGCCTTTCGCTCCTGGGTTTTGCTGTGGTGCTTGCCTGGGCTGGGGCCTCAGCCATGCCAGCCTCTCCCTCCTGTGGCTCCTTGCACAGCGGCACCCCTGGAGAAGAGGAACAGTTATTCCCATGCTCACCTTACACAGCACTTTTAGGGTCTGTACAAATATCAGTTAACCCTTGCAGCATCTGAGTGACGTTAAGTGCGTATTTAACCAAGGAAACCCAACTTATTGCCCTGGCTCTTGGGAGACAAAGGAGGATCCATTGCTGGAGGGCAGCATGGTCAAGGGGTGACTCATCCCATTGCCTCTGAGGAGGAAGTGAGCCTTTCTCTACATGAGACTTCCCTTTCTTCTGAAGGACAATAGGAGTAGTGAAACCTAAAGTGCAGAAGGAACGATGTAAACCAAGAGGAAGCAGGAAAAGAGGATGCAGTAAGACAGAGTGGCAGAAGGAAGGACTAGCTGCCACAAAGCAAAGACATGACTGTGAAAACAAACCCACTGAATGACAACAGGAGATACACCGAGACGTCTCTGGGGAGAGGGATTTTCTGCAAGGGCAGTTCACTATGCAGCTCCACTCCTCTGACACCATGTCTTGCTGCACAGTGTTGTCCTCGTAGTCAATATTTCTTGTTCAATGGACACCGCAGGTGAAGGCAGGTAATGGCAAATGGGTGTCAGTTCAGTTATTCAAGACACAAAAATCTTACACCATGTTATACCTTAGTTCAAATGAGCCAAGCACAGCAGATGAAAATACACAAACTGTTTTTTCAGTCTCTCTCTCTCTCCCTGTTACTGTCTCTTACAGTTCGGTGTTTTGAGTGACAAAGCACAGGATATAGTGCAGAAACCACTATCATTTTTTGAGGCTAAAACTCTGGCACCTACAAAACCAATAACATTTATTTAGAAACACAGGGTCTTGCACAGGGCTTGGGTTTTGACCCATTTCACTGGTTTGTTGCTTTTATACTAAAAATGTACCCATCAAATATTGTTTATACTCCTTCATCCCTATAAAACTTCTACCTTCACAGCTTCTCCCTGGCCTCTCCTCACCTCTGGCATTTTTGTTTCTACAGCAGCTCTGGAAGACCTTCCCCCTTCTTTGAAAACGTATCTGTTAAAAAGTTAAACTTTTTCATTGGAAATGTGAAGGACTGTCTCATGCCTTTCCTTGGGCCTGGCCTCAGAGGTCCTCCCCTGTCTCCTGCCCTGTCCCCGTGCCTTTGGCGCGCTCAGGGCCACGGCACACAGAGAACTGGAGGGAAGTGAAGTTTCTGTCAGCTCTGCTGGAGGCCCTGCAAAGTACTGCACCTCCCCTCTGCTGGTGAGGAGTGACACGTGAGAATAATTTCCAGTGTTAGTGGGAGAGAAATAATTGAAAACAGGAACAAGGGGCCAGATTCAGAGCATCTGCTTGGAGCTTCCCTTGTAGACCTTGCACTGTCTAAAAATTCAGGTGTCCAACATCAGCAGGATGGTTCAGAGGTCAAAACAGGACGTGTGCAATCGATGGGAAGGGTAACACTGCTCCAAAGGCTAACCCCCAAATTCCCCATACCATGTAGACAGCAACCTGGAGCAAGTCAGCAGGAGACATGAAGCCAGATGTCCTCCTCTGTTCCCACTCCTCCCCAGTGCCTGGATCAGGGCTGTACCCTGGGTGCTCTCCATCCCCTCAGGACCCAGAGTGTAGTGACTGCCTTGGTGCTGGGCAAACAGGCTTTGCTGGTTGGAAGATGTTTTTCACTGTGCCAGTGCTACCCTCTGCCATTGCCTGTGCTGTGGTTCAGAGCGTTTCTCCAGAAAAGGGCCTCAGGTCAGAGCTACTTTCTCCCACCAGCTGCCAGGCTACGAGGTTACAAAATCAGGTTTTCTTGAGTTTTGGTTTTTTGGTTGGTTTCCCACCCCTCATCCCAGCTTCTGGACACTCGTCATGTTGACTGGTGAAAGGGAAAATTTCAAAATGAAGGGTGAGAGGGGTCCCTACCTGGAGGAATCAGCTGCGGAAGGATGGCCCCCCTGGAGCTGCAGGGACCTGACTGCATGCCTTCGGGCTGAGAAGGAAGCTGAACACAGATTTCCCATTTCCTAGGTAAGTATTCTGCCCACTAGGCTAAGAGCTGACTTTATTTATTCATTTGCATTTGCAGCTTTTTTTCACATTTTATTGACTGCACGCGTGAACACACAAAATTTATTCTCTTAGGAATGTGCAAAGGACTTGGAAATGTTATAAGTATTGGTGAAAAAGTGCGTATGAATGATTATTCTAATTTTTAAAACATGCAATTTGAAAATGGTTCTTTGTCTGGGGAGGGGGGGCTACAGAGAGGGCAGAAAAAATACTGTTTGGCTTCGGTGACCAATCACACAGTCCAACTAGTGAGCAAGCAATAACTGTGGCACAGCATTCACAAGTAAGTACACAGTCTGTACGATGTTCCTATGCATTATTCAGTGAATAATTCTAAATAATGAAAACACTGAAATCTGTTTGTAGATGTAATAAGAGGGACCAAATTAAATGCATTGTTCAATAGGAGAAGCTGACCCAGCTCTAGTGAAGAACAGCAGCAGCTGTTCAGAAAACCTGTGGGTCTATGTAACATGAATTTACTGTGCGCTAGCAACAGTAATCCAAGTCCAGCAATCTGTAGTGGCTGGTAGGTGTCATTCAAAGTGACAAAGCAGTTGCCAGACTACATAAACTTCACCCAGAGGCTACACCTTCACTGCAAAGTCACCTTCTGAGTCATTTTCATTTTCCACGTTGACTGGAGCTGACAGCGGTCGGCTGAGAACCAGCTGTGGTGCTGGGCACCGCCTGCGTGGCACCCATCTGGGGTTTGCAGCACACAGTGATCCCAGCAGTGGCTAATGAGCTGTGGGTACTCAGACTGTAGCCTATTCCCCCACTTAACATTACATATGCATTGAGCTTAGCCTTGAATTAATGGCAATGCACAGGTTATAATCTGAATCAATTCTTGCAGGCAAGATAGGTAGTTATTTATATCAACTTGGGGATGTAACAGCTTTGCATACATTTGGTTGTTGTATTCTGAGCTGCAGCACATATTCAAATAGAGCAGAACGGTAACTCCTTTTTCCCTTAAGGTACCCATCAAAGTAATCATATAGGTAAAAATAGCTCATGACCAACATGTTCCTGGAATTTTATTTCCCATGTTATGACCTAGAGGAGAGGGGCTAAAGCTTATAGCTGTTGTAGCAAATTTCCCTGTTGTTTTTGAAATGTTCCTACCTGATGCAAGGCAAAACCTTAGAAAAGTTACTGAAGGGCAGTAGGGAATGACAGCAGATTTATATTGAAACAAGAAAACTAGATCATGGTAAGATGCTTTGCCAATACATAATTTGTCATATAGCCAAACACAGGTGAGTAAATTGTAGTAAAAAGTTGCACATGCTTTTATTGATTTTTGATTGCATTTTTAATTTTGTCCACACAGACAAAGTGTTGCTGGCTTGCAATTAAGACCTGACAGTGGGAGAAAGAACAGTAACAAGAAACGGAATCAGTCATTAGTTTGAAGGGAAGACAAAACCAGCAGCATGGAGAGAAAGGAAGGAGCTTGTGAAAGATCTTCTTGCTGCTGTATTTCCAACATTCAACTCCTTAGCTTTAATAGCGCTTAAAATACCGGTCACAGTTCGTGGCTGTGGAGGAAAATACGCAATGTTTTCCGATGATTGAGTGGTTTATTCTAAAGGCACCACAGGAGAAGAATGTCTTGGGGCTTCAGCAGGTTTTAAATGTTGTACAAGAATTCAGAAAGAAATTGATCTAAAAGATGCAGTAAATGGATTTACAAGTCTTACTGACTACCCCACTGAGTTACTGCTTCTAAAAAGCTCTGAAGTTGTGCTGGTTTTGGCTGGGATAGAGTTAATTTTCTTCACAGTAGCTAGTATGGGTCTGTGTTTTGGATTTGTGCTGAAAACAGTGTTGATAATACAGGGATGTTTTTGTTGTTGCTGAGGGGTGCTTACACAGATTCAAGGCCTTTTCTGCTTCTCACACCGCCTCACCAGCGAGGAGGCTGGGGGTGCACAAGAAGCTGGGAGGGGGCACAGCCGGGACAGCTGACCCCAACTGACCAAAGAGATATCCCACACCATATGACATCATACTCAGCATATAAAGCTGGGGGTAGAAGAAGGAAGCGGGGGACGTTCGGAGTGATGGCATTTGTCTTCCCAAGCAACCGTTATGCGTGATGGAGCCCTGCTTTCCTGGGGGTGGCTGGACACCTGCCTGCCAACGGGAAGTACTGACTGAATTTCTGGTTTTGCTTTGCTTGTGTGCACAGCTTTTGCTTTACCTGTTAAACTGTCTTTATCTTAACCCAGGAGTTTTCTCACTTTTACTCTTCCGATTCTCTTCCCCATCCCACCGGGGGGGAGTGAGCGAGCGGCTGTGTGGGGCTTAGTTGCTGGCTGGGGTTAAACCATGACAGAAGTCCAGGTCTGTACACAAGGCTTTCCTTTCAGATATTCAGCCTGCACAATCTGCTGGAATTCAGCATTGACATATGCTTTTATTTTTACTGGAAAAATACAAAAGGCAGGTTGATGAAGTTTTGTTTTTTCCCAGGTTTTGGTGATCTGAAATCACAAGTGTTTTTGAGTACCTGGGTTCTCCTTGTGCAAACGCCCAAAGTTTTGGGATGTTGTGATGGAACATGAACTACACTTAATTTTACTTTAATCTTTACAGAGAGCCAAAGTACTGTGGCTATATAGCCACTAGCAACACAGGTTTTATTCAAAACACTTCAGAAATCTGGATCAGGTTGTGGTCTTACTTGAACTGCAAAGTTGGATGGGAACGGCTGGATGATTTTGCCTCCCCCCTAAAACCTCTGGCTTCTTACCACTGCGAGAGAGCACGGCTGTTATCTGAATGCATGTTGTCACAGGCTGCAGTGCCATCATGCCTTCTTTTACATCCATGCCTGTAAGAGGCATGTCAAAATGAAGAACTGGCCATGAAGTGGCTTGGTGAAGAAGCTGCATCTGTAAACTCTATTCTGATTTGGCATTATAGAGTAGGTAGGACCTCCACCTTTGGGGTTTGGGAGTGAAATAGTTCTGGCCAGTATTATCTTGTTTGAGGACCTATAGCTGTGGGAAAGGAATTTGGATTATTATGGAGGGAGAAAGGGGTCTGAAGGGAGCAGCTTGGGATTTTGGAAAAACATGTACTTCTGCCTTTAAATGTAGAGCTCTAAGGCTATTGTCGTCCCAGGAATTTGGGCCAGAGCTCCCATGGCCAGTTCTGGACAGCTCCCAGCTGCTCTGGCGCTAAAACTGAGGACAGCAAGTTCTCTTGGAAAATGTGGTATCCTCAGGAGCTCTGGCGGCTGTCCTTGCTTGGAGCAGCTCAGCCTGGCACTCAACAGATCTACAACAGTACTCTTCAAGAAAGCCACAAAAAAACAGAAAGGACCCATGAATCCACTAGAAAGGTATCTCACCCCTCTACTCCCAAAGTTTTCTTCCTAAGCAAAAGTGTTCTTTCACAACATCTCAGCATTAGGTTCCTTTTTGCAGGAGATGAGTAATATTAAGCTTGAGGGGAAAAAATAGTAATTTTAAAGTTATTCCAGTTTATTTAAAGAAAACTACGAAGGTATGGTCTATCCTTTCTTTGTACCTTCAACATGGGGAGAGACTGGCAGAGTTCATGCTAAGAAGAATTTTACCTGCATTTTAGTTTGTTGAAGGGCAGCCATTAATGAAACCTTGAAGGTCATTCTGTCAGAGTTAACAACCATGGAAATGTTAGACTAGGCAGGGAATCCTTAATATCAACCCTCCAAAAGTCTACTTTCATTTTCAAAAGCATTTTTTTAATCAAATACACATCAAAACAAGGTGTATGAAGAACAGAGAAATACCTATTTTCTGAAAGGCAAAAGTTGCAAATAATTTTTTTCTCCCATTTGTAACTGTATTCTATCTTCTAGTTCAAAACATCTGTAATATATCAGAAAGGAGGGAAAACAAGAGTGAAACTTCAAAACAATGCAACGTTTCGTTGTTTTTTTAAAACTGAAGCAATCAAAACATTTTTTCTCTATTTTTCTCAACACCATCCTTCTTCTCACCAGAAAAATGTCACTGTCAAATTTGGAACAGGGTCTCCTCATTCCTAAGGGCTTTTCTTCAGGGCATTGCTAGCTTTGAATATGTCTGTGCTGGCTTTGATGAATTTAAATCAGACTGGATGAAACAAGCAGAGTGATGGTAGCAACTGGGAGCTCTAACCAGGTTAGCTGTGAGCCTCACCATGCAAACCATTTACCCATGCTCTCTGTCAAGCTTTCTGCCTGTGTTGAGCTTCATGTTGCTGTAACATCCTGCTGGCTATACCCAAGTCAAACTGCTGTCAAACTGCCTTGCCCACATACATCTGCACAAGCAGCTGGTCTCAGCACTGATTGCAACAGTAACATACCCACAGTGCTGGCATGCTTCAAAGGCAGGATCTCTCCATCACCACAATCCAGGCCTACAGTTTGGAGACGGTAATCTGCGAAGCAGTTATTGCAGAGCACTAGTTTCCAAAGATTTGTTATCAGCAGTGTGGGAACAGCAGCTTGAGTAAATTTAGATGAAGATTAGAAAAATATTTCCTGCCTGTGAAAGTAGAACAATATGCCAAGAACGTGTGTGAAGCCCATAATTTGGTGCTTTTCAGCTCCAGACTGTAAGGAACAGCCCTGCAATGTCAGGGAAGGATGTGGCTGCTCTAAGTGATTGATCTTCATCTCTGCTTTTAAAATCTATATTGTGTATATTAGATACCTATTGATACACTGGGATTAATGTAACTCCATATGTGAATAGATTGTGAAGGCGCATGTGTTACTTCAAGCATACCTTGTTGAATGATATACTAGGGGTGCCCTTTCATGATGGATTATGGCTGGGGGGAAAGGCTGGTGGCACACATCTTCAGCCAGGAAGAGGTGTTACTACCTTCACTGTCAATCTCCTTCTCCCCTGCGACTGCACAGGCCTTGTATATCTCCAGTACTGCACCCACCTTCCATGCGTGTCTGAAACTGGGGAATTAGAAAGAAGATACAGTGTCATACTGGAAACACCAGCACGCTGATGGGGGCGGAGGGAAAAAGAGGTAGTAGACAGGGAACAAAAGGAGAAATTAAATCCTCTGTGGCGCCAGGGTAAATCTCTGCCAGGAATATGGTTCCAGTACGAAGTTTTTGTGAAGTAATTTTGGGCATGCAGATAGACCATGTCAGCTGTTTCTTGATTACAGACTGTGAGTATGCTCTTGCCCATGGTGTATGTGGAGCAACTCTTTCCCTGAGGGGGGATAGAGATGCTGGTGTACATCTGCCCTGGAGTAAGAGCATCCTCATGGGTAGCTACCCAAACAGCCAGCAGCATCCTGTTTGTTCACATCTCAGCTTAGCCTGTGGTAAGCTCTTTATGTACCGTATGCAAAGATCTTAGGAAGAAAACAGCTTGTTTAAGAGTTAAATATCAGCTTTCTTTTTCTAAAGGAGAGAGGATTTCCTGGCATATTTTAATCTGGAATTTATTTATAGTATTTATGTTTGAATTCAGTAAAAAGTTATCAACACTGACAATGAAAAACTCTGTAGCTCTACAGCAGTGTCACGGATGATGCCAGCAGGGCCTTTGGCATCACGTGATATGATTAATATTAAATTCTCTACTGCCACAGTATATCACTACAGTGTTTAATGTCTTTTTCTCAATGGATGCTGAAGGTGAGCATAGGTATTTTATGCTAGGAGGCAATTCATTATTCCAGGCACAAAATCTTCTGCTACGAACCACAATACACCATCATTCAAATGAGCCATGCACAATAGGAGAAAAATATGCAAGCAGATTTTTTTCCTCTTTCCTTCTGCAAGGTTTTTGGGTTTTTTCCAAACACTGTAATTATAAGCAGGCAGATAGTTTGAATATTGGAGCATATGGGATACAGGGGTGTCCTCTCTATTTCATTTTGTACATAACTACTCTGCAATTATGATAGCAACAGGGGCTCTAGTCGCTCTTGCTACGCAACCACCTTTTTTTATGGTGCATTTTTTTCAGGTTTTCATGCTAAAAATATGCCAATGGGGTAAAATTTGTCTAAATTTTTCTGTAAGTTTTTACTTTCAGAATTTTCTTTTGGCCAATATCAGTCCCTTACTTTTTGTGTTTTAACATAGCTCAGCAGGCCTTTTTTTGTTCATTTTTCTTTTCTGTGCCATTATCTTTCATATCACTCATAGTACCATGGGAATACATTTTTCTGTAGTATTTTCAGTGGCACATGTAATGGAAAACACAGTGCACTTCATGTCCTTTTTGTCAAGCTGTTTGTTGTGTCTGTGTACGAGTGGATACAGAGATAATATATACATTTTAGTGGTTAATTACAGACTAAGTCATTTTTGTCTGATAGAAATCTAATCTATTTTATGAAGATAACCATTGTGTAACAGAAGAAAATAATACAAGCACTGGACAAAGAATGCTAAACAATTAAACCTTGAATGCACAAATCTCATTACTGGATTCCTTTTGTGTCTGGCCTGCTATATCCCGCTCTGCTGTCGATGACTGGGGTTCCCACTGACCCAACTATCACATAATTACGAAAAACAGGACATGCACAACAATAACTACAAGGGCTCAGAAAGGAAATTACAGCATCGTGACTGTTTGCCACATATACAAAGACTTGCTCCAAGACGACAGATGTATGGCTCAGGAATGGCTGGTACTGCCGTGGGACTCGGAGAAGCTCGTCCAGTGCCTGGGAAGATCAGTCTGTCTCGCAAGCTCAGGTTCACGCTGGTCACAAGAGCCGGGATTCAGGTGCAGAGGAATGACTCGATAGGCAGTAGCAGCTGCAGAGCGTGGCCTTCCCACAGGGAGCCGCTCAGTTGACCGGTCCCCAGCCGTAGGGCACAGCGGACTCCGGGAACCCACTGTTCTAGATACCTGGTGTGCAGGCGCCCTGCTTGGTCCAGACTCCAGACTTGAAATAACATCTGGAGGAAACATAACAGTCTATGTTATTCAGAGAGGGAGACTACACAGCCCAAAAGCCCTCCTGCTCTTACAGTGTATGACAATTTGCTCTTTGATTTTTTTCCATGTTAGGCTTTGAGACACATCAAAGGAGAAAGAAGCAATGAAACTGTGCTGGGAAGAGCACTGATGCTGACGTGTTTTGCAAGAGTAATCCCTTATAAACTAATGAAGGCCCCACTAGGCACCTCAGGGTACATGGCAGCAGGCATGCTGCTGCGTACAGTCATACAGCTATATCTAATAACACCAAGCCCCTGACTTGGGTGTCTACCTACCCCACGACAGCAAGCCTGCAGCAAGTGGGTCCCTGGGAGATGGGCTTCTTGCCTGGAGCCCACTGCTGGCTTGCTCAGCAAAGAGACAGACAGCACGCACCTGCCACCGTCATCTGGGAGGGAGACACTGATCCTGCAGGGAAACCCTGACTCTCAGCAGCCTGAGGTACAGCTAGTATGGCTGTGCCTGTCTAGGTGGATACAGGTGCCAAAAGAGCTCTGGCTCTTTTCAGCCTGGCTTTCACACCTGATGAAGGTGTATGTGCAGTGTCACTGAAGGAGTGGCAGTGGGTCCCAGCAGGCTTCAGGGAATGTCTGTGCCCCTGGGGCACTTGGGCTGAACATCAGTCCATGTCTGCAAAGGCTTCGTAGTGTGAGCCGCTGTAGCCTCTGTGTTTGATTTGATTCCTGTGCACCCATGCTGCCCAAAGCCTCTGTGGCAGCTGCTGTGATGTGACATTGACATGAGACCCTTTACTGCGAGCGCACAAAGGGAGAAGCCAGCAGCTCGGGTGCTCTGCCTTGGGTACAGCCACCACTCGGGATGCAGCTGATGGCAAACTCCAACGTAGCCCCAGGCCCGAGGGTGCACCCAGCAAGAGATTTGCTGGCAGGTAATGAGAGCCTGGGTGCTGCAAGTAGGGCTAACACAAGGTGGTGCAGCCAGTGCAGGTGGGACTTTATTGAGAGTGTCCTGTCCTCCTGGTGCCCCGGGGCTCTGTCTTGTCCCTCACAGATTGCTGTTTGAAGGATACAGTAATACTGTCAATAAAAAGGTATGCACAGAGGAAAACCCTAAGCAGACTGATCCTGGACTCATTTTTACAGTATCTGTAAAAATTTCCAGATGTTGATCTTCCTTACCTTCACCTTTGCTTTAGCACTGCGAGGAGCTCCATCCCTCCCTCCTTGCACCCTGCTCTGAGCAGGCAGGATTACTCCACTGACCCAGCACGATGCAAAATGCTGACCTTGGTAAGTGAGATTCTAACCTTGCCTTTTCCAGGGCTACTTCTTTCCTAGTGAGCTCATAACTTTTTAGGAACTTAACTTCCGAGATGAATGTAGCTTAATGCCTTCAGTGGCAGACATTCTTCAGTTGGTTTTTTTTAAATACATATTTGAAATATAAATTTGAGGAGGCAGAGAGGCTGGGCATAAGTTTTTGGCATTTTTCTTCCTATTGCATAGGAGAAAGATGCTTTTCCCTAGATCTGGTATATGCTAAGTGGTTTTTGTGAGATTGCTTATGGACTTTGATTATACAGTAAAAATATAAATTCAAAGCTGTGATAATAGCCATCACTTTGGTGACAAAAGTCTGCTCAGGTGGGGGACATGGGGAGGAATGCAATGCATGTTAATGTGGCAGAGGAGGAGGTAGGGGAGCTGTGTGCTTGTGGAAAGGGGAATGAAAAGGAGTGTAAAAATTCAGTCAGCCATCTAGGCTTCCTCATGCTATTTCTGTGAAGACATTCTTTGTCCAAATGAGGAATGACAAAGAACAATGGGCTGGGTGGTGGCTGCTGGAGGTTTAGGAAGCATTGTTGTCACTAAAGGGGGTCAGAGGATCTCTGAGAAAGGAACAAATGAAATTGTGGATGGGACTAACAGATGTGGTGTGGGATTGCTGCTGCATACACAGGGTCACTCACTCACCAGAAACAAACATTTCTACTATAAGGTTGTTGACTGACAACAGAAAAAAGTCCTGAGACCTTCTGCTGAGTGTAAAGTAACTATAAATATAACGGACCTGTGAAAAAAATGCAACCTTAGGTGGCATCATCAGAGTTAGGGAAATATCTTGTACGTGTCAGAGGGTGCAGTACTGAAGAGATCCCATCTGGAAATGTGTATATAGGTCTGGTCTCCTGCATTTAGTAAAGGCACTCACATAGGAGTCAGGCAGAGGGAGGCTCCGAGGACTGCCACAGCAATGGTAGCCTGCCATAGGGGACAGGCTCCCAGCTACTTGCCTTCACCAGCAGAGAAAGGGACATGGCCACTATCTGTAAATAGTTTGGGAAGGATAGTGGTTTAATGCCAAGAGGGAAAAGAGAGACTTACAGCTAACAGAAAATATCAACTTGAAAACAACTGCCTAATAACCATCCCTGAAAAAATTTGAGCGAGGAATTAGCAGAAAATTTCTTTTGACCATAGGAGTGAGGTGTTTTAACATCTCGTACTCATGCTGTTGGGGACATAAACCTGTTTTCACATTTTTCTTAATCTGTTTATGAAACAGCATGTCTTGATGCCATTGCCTGGGGTAGTAGGGTCTGTCCTCCATGTCCCTTCCAGCCTTGTTTTCCATGGGAGCTGGATTCAGAGGAGACTTTAAAGTAATGCTTAGAGCAGGTCTGTCATGGGGACAGCTCCTATAATGGTGTAAGCCAGAACCTTAACAACTCTTCCTAGAAACAGTAGAATATGTGTTCATGTCATACCGTAAGAGACAATCCTTTACTCAACGCCAGACTGTCAATCATCAATCATATTTGCTAAGAATCTACCAAGAACTATTTTATCAAAACAAAAGGTATATTTTCACCAATATTTGCAGCAAAAAACCCCCCCAAACTCATAGTGTTGTGCAACTATGAGTTGACACATGGCTCCCCCCCAGCACTGCCAGACCCCGGCTGCAGTGGGCTGGGTACCATGGGTAACTTCATAGTAACGTATTTCATCTGAGCCATATCTAGAGAGGTGGCAGTTGCAGGTTTGGCCATGGCAGTACTTGTCAGGGTGAATCACTCATTCAAGACAGTGAGAGAGGGTTACAGCGGGGATGGCAAAGGGACAAGGCTGATCCTGCAGAAGAGAGAGTGACATACATTGCCCAGCTAGGTAAAGATCATGTGTGCAAGCACACAGCCGTGAACCAGAAGAGAGGTGAATCATTTGGGAATCCTCTGTGAAAAGCCCACCTGCGACTCAGCTAGGCTCAGCAGCCAAGACAGCTTGTACCTCCAAAGCGTGCTTCCCAAAGCATAGGAATTTTTCTTTTGTGTACTTCAGCTTTCCAGGGTCCAAATCTGGCTCAGTCCCTTAGTACAGTGACCTGGCGACATCAGCTCTCTTGAATACTTATAAGAGAAAGGGACTGATGTCTCAACCTACTTATCTTGTCTGATTCAATAAAATTCTGCCAGAGCATTCAAAGCCTTGGTGACAGTCTCAGGAAAAGCATCAATATGCTGAAAGATCCCCTGCATTTTCCTAAATGGTAAAGTGGCTCCTCTCACCAGCACAAAATATTTTGAAAAAGAATGTTCTTCTGTAGCATCTGTGTGGCTGCCTTCTCAACAGACATGTGTGGTATTTAAATGAAATACCAGCCAGTACATGCAGTGCTGCAATAAGCAGTGATTTCTCCTGAAAATTTAGAAATGTCTTGCCCTTAGGCTGTTCTAAATGGTTATAAGCTTTGTCTTATTGTACTCATTCCTCTGGAAGAGAGGGGTAGTAGCTGTGGTGTGATGTTCCATATCACACATGAAAGAGAAATCTTTCTCATCATGTGAATTGGGGTAGGCACAGTGTCCCACAGTGCTGGCAAATAAAACAGAGTTCAGAGTTGAGCTGCACCTCAAAAGGTTCAGAATTGCTCTAGAAAAAGTTCAGGTTGTTAAGGAAAGCCCTCCAAGGCTTCTCTGGGATTTCTAAGCCCATGCCTCCTGGTGCCCAGAGAGGACACAGGGAGCTCCCTCCTCTCCCCAAGCCTGCAGGCACCCACCACCCAGAGCAGGTCTGGGCTGCTCCTTGCTCCCCTGCGGGGGGGACAAGACCCTCATGCACAGGCGAGGCACTGTGGGTTGGGTATATCCCTTGGAAAGGCACTGTCTCCAGCATGCTTAGGCTCTGATTTGGGGAAGAAAACATATTCTTCTATGAAAAAGCTTTGTTAATTAATTCAGGAAAGTCCTATGACCTTTGTTACAAAAGTGATCACGTCAGATGATCACAGTTGCCCTTATCTGCCCTTACATGATGTATTTAATTTATATATATGGTGGGATTTAGCTCACTTAAGATAAATAACTACAACCACAGGTAAGTACCTCGCTGTACTGTCAATTCTTAATTACCCTCCACAGTCAGCTCAGTGCTGCCGCTTGCCAGAATTGTCATCCACAAGGACATAAAGACAGAGAGGAGGCAGGCAAGCCCCATAGCTAACATCGGGCGTTCACACCCATGTAAACACAGAAAGTCAAATGGAATTAGTATATAGAGTTCCCAATTCAGTACAGCCAAATTCTCATTTTTCTGAATCAATTCTTGTATCCCATGTCCAGCATGGAAACTATTACTTTTTGGTGCTGGTCTGATGAGTGTGTTTGGTAAAGCACTCTGGAATTGCAGAGAAAATGATAACCTACTCACGCAGTTTTTTGTAACCACCATGTAGAATACCTTAGAAATATAGAGTGTTACTGCAGAATTTCATAGGATTTTTAAAATACATCAAAAGGAGATGATTATTCTTATGAAAGCTATTGTGTTTTGTAATTATTTCTTTGGATTCCTACTGATCTCAGCCCTATTACTTACATGCAACTTTTCCATATGGAAGCGGGTATAAGACCTTCCAGAAGCCTATAGCTGAGGTGTGCCATAACCCTGCTGAACTAAACACAGAGATCCTGACTTACTCTAGGATGAGCTCTATTTGTCCACCTCTGGGTAACTCTGGTGGAAGAAAGAGGCATTTTTCACAGCCTGAAAATGGGACAGGATTAAATTTAATGTAATAAGACCTTGCACTGTATAGTTAAATACAAGCACAGTCATCCATTAATCAGCCTTAATAGGTTGCGAAGAAAATAGTATTCCCACTTTATAGATGAAGAAACTTAAGAAATGGAGTTCAGAATAATATTTAGAAAAGAAAGAGGTTCCTAGCTCTTCTTTAACAGATTATCCTTCAAAATGCAGGGGAGTGTCAGGGCCTCAGACCACCTATTGGGAGAGAGGGGTCCAGTGCAAGACACCTTGGAAGTTTACACAAAATTAGAAAGTGCAAACACTGTTGCTCAAGCCCATCTCCATTTGATGTGGTTTAGAAAAGCTTTATTTGTCTTCAAAGGAATAATGGTTTGCTCTCTCATTTCGCACTAATGGGCCCTTCAGAAATGTAAAATACTTCCGTCAAGAATCTACTTTAGGATATCTCTCTTCTTCCCTAGCTGGCTGCTTGCACCAACAGAGGCAGAAACTGTCTATGGCACTGCCAGCACAGGTCTGGCTACTGGTGACTCCACCAGGACATGCCCTAAAATAGCGGTTGACCACACATCACTGCAGTGATTCAAAACGTATACGGTATCAAACTCCCCTGCTGTGGTAGTGGGTGGGGGAACGACTGGAGCCAGACAGGACTCTTGGCTCACCCCCAGCACTTGGTGCTCCCTGCAATGTGCCAGAGCCCCCTTCCCATGCACGTGTGGTTGATGGATATCACTGGACTCTTAGGTGGAGACCTTTGCTTCCTCCCTGCATCTCCCTGAGCCTCCGGCCAGCTGCTGGAGGCAGGCTTACCATACCCACTGTTTCTTATCCTCTGAACATACTTGTTTTTTTCCAAACTACTAATGGCCTCTTGAATAGCTCCTCTGTCTCCAGAAAAGGCAATCTGGGGTAATTTCTGGAACCCTCCTCCCCTCCCCATTTTCCCCTGGTTTTTTCGCCTCATGTTTTTTGATTCCAATGCAGGTATTTTCACCCAGGGTGTCACCACTTACTTGCAGTGCTTTCCTTTATGTTTCGTCTTGTCTGGCAGTACATCAAGCTGAACGCTGCAGAATGCGGTGATACGGAAAGGGCCAGGAGTCTGAAATTCATTTTAGTGAGTTGATGCAAACTCCCCCTCCTGCCTCTGTGCGTGCTCAGGAAGCGGTGAGCATATTCAAGAACGTTTTGTTCGAGAACATCCACATACAGAAAAGGGTCATGTAAAAAGAAAACTGAAAAGATGTAAGGAAAAGTGTATATATAAAAAGCTCAGCATATCTTCTAACATGATAGTGGGAAGATATTTAATATCAGCAAACTATCAAAGCAAGCTGAGGTTTGGGACTCCTCTGTGGTTGTGTTACTTCTCTCTGTGATCTTGTCCGACCTTCAAACACTGTTCTCTGTGTTCACAGCACAAGTAATAATCAGACCAGGCAAAATCAGTAAACAAGCACAATACCTCAATGTAGCAACTGGTGTTACATCACTTTAGCCCATGACTGTATACGCAATTGGTAGGGGAGAGATAAGGGCTGACTTTTCTAAGCTGTGACGTAGATACACATATGTGGATGTGTAATGGAGTAAGGAGGCACGTAACTGGGCACATAGAGCCTCCAGATGTGTGATGAAGTCCTGCTGCTTCCATGCCCGCTGTCTACCTCTCCCCTCTCCATGGAGCCATTTTGTGCAGACTTTGCCTTCTGCTTATTCCTAAGAAGTGCTATGAGAGTTCACCGGTTAAAACCTGGAAAACGCAAAAACAATGAGAGGAACAGAAGTAGTCCATTTTGAGTATTTCAGCTTCCCCAGCATCAATGTGCAGAGGGATGCCTGTGTTGAAATGCACCGCAGGCCAGCTCCTGACATAAACCACCCACGTCACAGCTACGGCGTGAAGACTGTGCTCACCAATGTTTCCACTTTCCTTCTGAAGGCCTGGAGATGACTGTATCAGATCTTCTGCCTGGTGAAGTTAATGAGCCGTGGTTAACTTAAACTTCGGAGTGGATGCAGAAAAGCAGGTTTGGCTTGGTTTTTTATCCAGATGTGGTTCCATCACTTGCCTGAACAAAAGTGCAGGACTTGAGAGACTACCTTGGTTCTTGCTTTAGCTTTTTTGGAGCATTCCAGATTTTGCTTTCATCCTCCCAAGCCTGTGAAAATCAAACTTAAACACATCAAAGCAGGCACTCACAAATGAAAAGGAAGAGCATGCACTTTCATATGCAATTACATGCCTTGTACATGAGGCGTTCGCTCCCCAGTACAATTTTAAAATGATGGAAGCTTGCCAAATTCCAGTGTATACTGAAATGTTTTCTGGAACTAGAGAGGTAATTAGAATTTTTTTACTAGCCATCAGCGCAGATACATAAAGCTCAGGAAAGGTATAATTTATTTGTCTGTATGAAATTTTATAGTATTATAATTAGAACTCTTCTGATAACATAAATTCATAGGCACATAGAATTGGGAGGTACTTGCTGTGCCATCACATCCAGTTCTCTACTTTTGAAGGCAACTGTATCATATAATGCCTGCTGCAAACTTCCCAAGTAGTATCCTAAAGGTAGCTTAGTGCTCTGTTTTCATTTTTCTTCATTTCCCTCTGTTGTTGGAAAGACATAGGCTGTGGAGTCACAATTTGGTAGTGAATGTTTCACAAAAAATGAAATAGGGCTGGATTTGTTAAGCACCTAATTCTTGCACCTAATTAGAGAAGACCTGTTAATGATGTAATGAGATGCTACCTGGGCAATCATTGTACTTCTTAAGAAAAGCGCAGCCCTGAGAATCTGCTACTCAGAAATACAGACCCCTCAAGAGTGTGGTGCTTATGCACAGATCCTAAGTCATGGAGCCTCTCTAACTGAGAGCATTAAAAAAATAATGTACAGACCAAGTCCTTGGATATGCAATTTGATAAAATTTGTAAGTAAGTATTGCATCGTGTTTATGTGGTGTGTTCTGTGTAATCCTCAAAACTTACGCTGCTTTATAGAACAGCTTAGCTGCATTAATGTCAAGACAAATAGTGCAACCACATATTTCCATTTTATGGAATTATATCCATTTATATAATTCCAATATATTGGGCTCTGCTAATATGACATAAAAAAATTTCTTTAGATGGTGTTTGCAATAGTTAATGCTTATCACCTGCAAAGATATAATCTTTATCCTAATAGTTATTTAAGTTTTTCACCAAACACTATTGACTGGGTGCTATTTGCAAGGGTTGGCCTGAGTTCTTGAGGTTTCCTTCCTTCATTGGTAGAGAGAAATGGGTTTCTCCAGACATTGTTCAGAGTAGTGCAGATGTTCTCCCTGTTGGTATAACCCCCCGCAGGAGACTTTCCATGTCCAAACACAGTCACACTGTCTTTTTTGACTACCCACCAGCAGTGGTGACCATGATCAACGTGCTTCCTCCTGGAGGCTGTACGCGCTGGTGTTTGGTGCGATGGGAAGACCCAAACTAAGCCCAGGAGACAGAAATTTTCTTGCTACCTACAGAGCTGCAGGACCAAGCCCCGCATCCTGCTATTGATTACTCACGTCATACAAGTCCTTTCATTAACTGATCAAGAATACGATAGAGTTAAATCCTTGTCCACTGAGAAGCACACAGAAGCTTACAAAAAAAGTCATAAAAGAGTGAGGGGAAATTTCCAAAATACCATGTCTGCAAAGAACTCCTACCACCAAACAACACCTACTCCTCCTGGTTGCAGCCCAACACCCTCAGGGGTGTTTGGGGCTCAGTAAAGTGCACCAAAATCCTCATTTGACCTCATTCCTGCTGCCCACACTGTATTAACCTGTATTTTGCCACACTGCAGATAAACCAGAGGTTTGCTGGGAATGTGTGGAGGGGTGCCAAGTCTGGTCTGAAAAGAGAGCTAGGCAGCCCAGCTCTTTTCCTCTTCCCTCTTGTTTTTTTCCTCCTCCAGAGCACTCCGGACACTATATTCACTCACGGGGGAAGGTGGGAACTGAAGCGGATGAGAGTCATGGCAGACGCTTGCGAATCTAAGAGCTCTGTGGACATGCTGCCCAGCAGCGACCAGCCAGGGCGGACCAGTACCTGCAAAAAGAAAGAAGTTAGTACTGAACGTGTTATCCTCTTTACTGGGTTCAACAGAAAATTTAAAAAATACTGAAATTACCACAGAGCCAGCCAACATACAGCTCATAGTCCACCCAGCAGGCCTGGCCTCCTACTTTTGTGTTTGTACTGGAAATGGAGGGTGATAAATCTGGTTTTGTGGGTCATTCAATATGCTAAGTAGGTGGTAGCTGGGAAATGAGAGACAGAGGTAAAAAACCTTTTCTGATTACTGAAATACGTGGATCTGTCTCCAACCATGAAAAAATAAAGAGATAGATGTTCACATGCAACTCCAGGGGCTTATTAATTTGGGAATGGAGGAAGGGAAATATGTAAAAGTTTGGTATCTTAATGCTTGAAGCTACCAAAATTTCTCTTGAGTCTTTAGTGACTACTGCTCAGCTCTTTATCTTCTGGAAGTTCAGTAAAATATCTTATTAAATTCCAGGCCTGATAGGTATTGAAGCGCAGAAGCAGCTGGTAATTTTGAAGGGATATTTGTGTTAACTGCTGTATTCTGTGGAGACTTAATATAAAGAAATGCATTCAGGAACTCAGTTCACTATATTGGCAATGGGAATTGGGAGCATCACTGAAAGGAGCTGCCTCATTCATTTCTCAGGTTTAATTTTATTAACGGATGCAAATGATTTGTTAAACAAATACAAAACAAAAAGAAAAGGACAATGAACTCTGTGTCATCACAGGGCTGTTCAGCCCATTAAAAATAACCAAAAAACCCTGGGTACCAGGTGCATTTTATCTTGGGTTTGCACTATACTCTTAATGAAAGGCCTTGAAAGGAAATGGCTAAATAAACCACCTTAAAACCTCAGCATTTTTGTGTCAGTCACACATTTCCTTGAAGGTCAGGTCCCTGTTTAAGGTCTAATGTGTTTGGAGAGCAAAAAGAGCTGTGTGTTATTAGGCAGAATCCCTTTTATACACAGGGAATTGGATCAATTTGACCCTGATTGTCTCTCTCCACTTTATTGTCCCACTATTTCAAACAGTTGGCTCTTGGCATTATCTTAAGGAAGGGGCTGATTGAACTGTAGGTCTGGCACTTGTCAGTTGTGGATAATGTTGGCTTCAGTCAGTCATGTTCACACATAAATGAGCCATGACAGAGATCGACTGGTGAATAGAAAAAGCAGTTTTACTGCAGGTAACCTTCTTCTGTAAATGCAACAAATAATAAAGTCTGTTCCTCAGGAAAACAGCCTGAAATACATAACAGAATGATAAATTATCTCTTTTGATAACAGGTATTGCCTGTTTCGAAATGGGCACCTTGTAGGGAGAAACAGTAAAAGGGCTATAATTATAAACTGCTTCTGTTCCATAATGTGAGATAACGAATGAACGAGGCTCCTGCTCCACTCACGCTCGTGAATAGAAGAGGTTGCTGTGTACAGAGAATTGCACAGGCATCGTTATGACATCAGTTCTTCCTTAGAGAAAGGTGATGCACATCTTGAGTAAAATGGCAGAAATAAATAGAAATCACCTCCCTTTTCTCCCTCCGGGTTTTTCTTACTTTCTGTTTGTCTAGAAATCAGAAATCTCAAAAAAACCTTCAATTCAAGCCAGAGAGTGAAAAGCATGATTCAAGTGCAGAGCCCTCTAATTGGGAAAAATTAAAACCAATATAAGCTCATTTCTATCCATGTGATGTCACTGCAACTCTGCTATGTACAGAGTGGAAAGAAATTAAAAAGAGAAAGGAAGGAAGGGTGGAAGGAAGGAAGGTTTTTTCCCTAAAGCAAATACAACTCCACCACCACACTTTCAAAGCAATTTGCGTAAATGTCTCTCCCATGATTTTTTTATTTATGGCCCCTAAGTTTCTAATTAAAT
>WAAD01021028.1:0-32606 GCA_013389945.1 Fregata magnificens | reverse complement strand
GAACCCAAAACAAAAAAAATCCCACACCCAAAAAGCCCCACACCAGGTCTGCAAAATTGAACAGTGAATAAAACATGTGTTCTGCAGTATTGTGCTATATAACCTGTGTGCAAGAAGGAGCAGACATGGCATTCCTGGCATTTTGAACTTTAGGGAACAGGACTTAAGTCATCTAGCATATATATTTCTAGACATCAGTGGTGCTGAATGGGAAGTAAAGCATTAGTTAAATCTGTGGCAATACCCTTCATGTTTCATTGCTTGATTGTGAGCCATGACCCTTCAGCAAGTTATAGTAGACTTCTCTGGGTTACAGATTAGGTTTACTAGCAGGAAGAGTTGTTATCTCATTGGGAGGTAAATGGTCTCTTGACTGTGCCTGTTTGGATTTGGTAAACAATGTGCAACTACTCCTGGACTCAGAGGAGGTTGTAGCAGTTATGAAGCATTGTAATGCAGTGGACTGTTGCTCTTTGGAGCCTTTTTTGCTGACTGAGCTCAGCACTTAATATTCCTGTTCAGTTATTTTGGCAGGCTTAGTTCTCCTGTGACTTGAAGATTGCACAGTTCTTTGGTAGGAGGTTTTACTATTTAAAAATACTTTCCTTTCAGTTTATCTGACTTAGTCAGAAGACTAATTGTTTCAATTGATATTAGGTGTGTGTTAAAGCAAAATGTGGGGGTTGGGTTTTTGGAGGAAAAGGGAGAGAGATTTTAAAGAAGGGGTCTTGAAATGGAATTTTAAGTTTGGGAGTCAATGTTAGGTATATATAAACATGGCTGTGGTTTTTAGGGGAATTGTTTTTGTTTTGAAGATAGGGCCACTAATTAGGTAAAGCTTCTGATGCTCTCTTCGGTGTGACTTACTGGTATGTACTTCCTAATTTTTAGCTGTATTTGTCTATAAAGTAAAGAGCAGATTATAGGTTAAGGAGAAAGTGGAAGATAAACTTTGGCATTCTAATGGACTTATTCCGCACCTTGGATGCCCAAGTCTTGTCAGGTGGAATCTGTACTGGCAACACAACCAGCACCATAGCTGTTTGAGGACAACTTCTCTGAGGCATTATGGTAAAGTATTCAAGACATGCTACTTCAGAATATCAGAAAGTACTTAAGTTAACGCACCTAACGATGTGTGGAGAGGGTCAGGTGAGCTCATCCATGACAGATGACCTCAGAACAGAGGGAACATGTTAAGATTCTCTGCACTTTTTTGTTATCCACCAAAGAGAGTGTGACCTCTGAGGTGTTAGGGACTCTTGAGTTGTTGGGCAGGGAGGCAACAGCAAGAGGAGGGGGAGGACAGTGGAAAGACCATTTGGGGCTGTAGGCTACCCCAGTTATAAGCCACCATGAGACTAAGTGACAGGAAGTGGAGGTGTTGGGCGTGACCTCCCTCATCCCCAAAAGACGTTTCACTGTCAGTTTGAAACAGCCGTGAATGGGAGCATCAAAAAGTAAGCACGCTATACACAACCATCCAACCGCAAGGTGCATTATGCAGCAGTTGTCCTTTATACAAACACTTTATAGTTGAGGATAAGTAATACGTAATGCTTGGGTGCCCCTATTACATACTTCAGCAGCTTCTTTTCTACTTGACATGGCTTGAAACAACTCTAAGTTATACTTATTGTGCATAATGTGCTTTATTATTATGGTTCCTCTTCAAACCGTGCTTTCCTACCCCAAGCCTCTCAGTTACATAATACATATATGAATGCTTTTATATTATGCATACAAATTTTTATAGTCTTTGACCTACATCACTGTTATAGTAACTTGATTCTGGTTAAGTCACAGTGGGGAAAAAAGTATTTCTTGAACTGTGTATTTTAGAGGTTCCAGTTTTCCTTTGACTTATTAATTTGATTTTGAAAAAGGTGTTCAAAATCTGGATTCTAGACTGAAAGAAAAGCTTGATTGCTGTCCTGCAGCATAGATACATGTGGTGTTTTTAAAAATAAACTGGTTGTCCCTCAACACCTAATAATGCCACCTTTGTGTAGCTAACAGTTATAAAGCCCATTGTTTTTTTCCTGTAGAAATCCATGTACTTTTAGGATAGTTCATGATGATGAAGTGAACTCTACGCTTGTGCCTGTTGAAATCTATTGGGAGTGTTGCCATGTGATATTGCTTTCATTTTTAACAACTTTCCTATAGTTTCCTGGATTTTAACAGTTTGATTTTCCTATGTTATTTTTATCTCTATCTGCATAGACAGTTTTATAATACTAGGCGACTGTCTCCATCTTTTGAATTTTTTTATATTTAAATAGATAATATAGTATTTTCTGTATTTTTTGTTAGTATTTACTAATTTCTCTTAGTTGTCTAGCAGAAGTATGGAAATGGAAAAAAGCAAAAGGTTTCCTTTTTAATCTGATCTAGTAAACTAGTTAAACATGTTCTTAGATTCTTCACTGCAATTGAAATGCTTAATTCACAAATGGAGCTGTATCTCCCTCTTTTGGAAAATCAAGGCATTACTTGATGACTTGGCTTTGAAGATAGGCTTTTGCTTCTTTCATATCTTGATTATTTTTTTTAATTTATTTTCTTTCCCCATGGAAGGGAAGGGGAAAGAAGGGGGAATTGGGAACAAATATTTAATATCCCTAGTAAGTTTAGAGTCTAATAGCTGATGTGATGACATATTTACAGAAAAATAATCTGCACAGCAAATAGACTCCTCTGCCAGTGGCTTCTGAACCACACAGACAACTTTGTCTTGACTGACTTAATTTTGACAGTAATCTTAAATTGATGAAGGAAAAAAAAAGTTGGAGAAAGGGGGGCTTGGAGTAATATGATTAGAGTGTTCTATTACTATTTCTTTCCAGTGTAACAGATTTGCAATTTAGGAAGGAGAACAGCCTGGCACAAGCAACATGCTGTCCATTCTTTCTCAAACTTCTTTCCAAGGTTTATACTCAATTTGCTTGTTAGGAAATAACTTCAGTGACTGCAAGCACCTTGACAGATATGCTTGATTTCTTGGTTATTTGGAGCGGTAGGAATAGAGTATGGCAAAGCTTTTCAGTGGAAGGTGAGTTTGGGAAAGACCTCCTGTTTTCCGTGCCTCCTCCCCCACCGGTTTGGGTGGAGGGTCCATTTCGGAAGGTACTCCTGGCTAGGGGAACATGAAGTGTTGCACGACTTCTGATCCCTTTTCCTTCTTGCTGCCTCTCCTGAGCTTTGTTAGGCAGGGCTGTGCAGTAGTAAGAAGACTAAGTCACTAGTGAAGAAGTTGTGTTCGCTTCTTTATTCCTTGCCTTCTATTTCTGAGACTATTAGAGGAAAATGTTTTATCTGGTCTCTAAAATCTGTCAGGCTGAATGAGACAATTCAAGAATAAAGCTCTTAACAGTGCTGTTCTATCCCAAACTTTTGTCAGGCTTTTGTATTTTTATCTAAATATTTAAAGTGAACTGTCAGGCAAGGAACTCTGAATTCTGGTGCTGTGTTCTGCAGCAGGTTGCATTACCTTACTGGAAAATGTTCTGCTGTGGTCCCATGTATTAAAATACAAACATACAAAAACATTGCCTCTAGACTCTAGTGCTTCTCTCACAAACCAGTATGACCTGTAGAAAGAGAATGGTAATAGTTGCCCTGTTTCCTCTGTGCGTGGGGAAGGCAGGGGTGGTGATTTTATTTACTTTTGTAAATGGGCTCAATTTATATCATCCACTAGCCAAAGATCATCAGAACCATGTATTCTATCCTGGGTGCTAAACTCGGGACTGGATATGCTTTGTGGAAGAAAAGTACGTAGCCAAGGTGTACAGGGAAAGGTATTTTCAGCTGATAGTAAAACTTCACTTCTCTATTTCTGTAGCAGCTTGAGGGGGTTGAGAAAAGGATGAACAATTTAAGAAAGAAATATGATCTTACAGCGGGACTGTATCAGTGACTTGAATGCAGGAACTGTCTTTGAACTGCATTTATGAAATAAAATCCAAGACCAAGTTTTCTTACAGAAGCAATATGTCCTAAGTATAAAGTTTTGGAGAGATTAACTTTAATTGGTTCAGATTCTCTTGTATTCTTGTAAACTTGTAGTGCTTTCTCTCAGTTACCCTAGTTTTGCAAAAGTAAAAATGTAAACTTTTCTTTGCAGTGTACATTATACTAAAAAACATCTTAGTGTACAAGCAGTTGTTTTCCTTCCCCATGCCCTCTTAAAACAACTGAGGGNACCTGTGTTCTTGTGGCTTTTACATTTGGATAATCTTGTCTCAGAAATGAATAAATATGAAGCTAATGAAATACTATAAATTGTAAAATATTGCAATAATAGCTTAATGCCCTTATATAAATAACAACTCACTGACATTTACGTATTTATATGAAAGCTAGTCCACTCTCTCATTATGTTAGCTATTGTTGGCTTGATGGCCAATTTAATTTCATCGTTGTGTTAAAAGCCACATAGACCAACAATCATTCCAAGTGCTTTCAAGCTATTAAAGTAATGAAATAATAATACAGTGTTTCAGAGCAGTTTATTGGCTTGCATATATTCATCAGTTATCTAGTTATCGCCGCCTCATTTTCCTCTCCCCAACTCAAGTATAAATGACAAACCACTATATAACAAATTTCCTGAACTGCAAAAAAATCAGTCTTAATTCTTTGTTCTCTGAAAAAAAGTCCAGCAGATGCTAGTTTTAAATGAAAGTAAGTATCTGGGAAAAAAGGAATTATCAAGACAGCGTGGCTTATTTTTTTATTTCTAATGTTTGACCCTGTATAATCATCAGTGGAAACGGAGGCAGACAACTTGCAGGAACACATAATTGAATACGATGCTCATGCATGGAATTAGTTTGCTTTAAATGCAGGAAGTGAAAGCTAAAGGAGTGGATGCTGGGCAGAGAAATTGTCTGATCTTGTATGTAACTGTCATTTGAATTTTTCTCCCACACTGTTCTGAAGATCTTTGTATGTGTACACTGGCAGATGAGGTAGCCAAATGAAGCTGATGTGAATAGAAGATGAAGGCAGGCAAACACAAAAAGAAAGGGGATATTCATAAACATATGAATCTTAAATGTGGTGTTTTGTGGCCTGTTACCACACAGTTTCATGTGTCATAACAATAGCACAATTACATTAAGCTCCATTTTACACATGGCTTTACATTTTGTCTACATTTGTATTTGTGACTAAACTCTTAAAGTTGTTAGACTTGCAAAACTTTCAGACTTTTTATTCTAGATAATTTAAGAAAAAAATGTGTGACTTCTGTTCATAAAAAGCCAACAAATTTCACTGAGTCAGAGTAGGTTGGAAGCTGCCTGAACATAAGTGCCAAGTTTTCCTTTAAATGCCCTGAGACATCCAGAAGGGGTTGGCAGATGTCCTGCAGGTGACGTGGAAGACCCATGCTATTTTGGAAAGGAAGAATAGTGGGATACCCAAGAGTCTCAAAAATTTTCAATCTCTCTGAAAATCGAGGCCCTTGAATCTCACTTGTCCTGCATTGGAAGCACTATTAAATGAAATGAAACCTATTTCAGCTTCTGAATTGCTCCAATGTGTTATTACCTCTTCTGTATGACACTAGAGTGCCCTCAGAGCGATGGTTTCTCCTTAACTGTAGTATACTGCTTTTTGAGAGTTTTAAACATTGTCAAAACAGACCCGTAAACACTGCACTTAGTTTTATCCTATAGCTTACTCCCTATTTCATAAATTCTCTGTACTCTAGCGGGACAGACATGGAACACATTGTCACTTTGATACTAATGTTCTTGTGATATTTAGGTCCTGCTTTGTCTTCCAGCAGCCCAGCATTTTGAAAATTGGAATGCACCTTTGCACACCAGTTTTTACATACCTTCAAAGCCAGCTATTGTTGGCTATATGTTTGCTCTTATTACAGCCAGACATCTCAGTTTTTCTAGTGATTTTTATTCAGATCTGAGAGTTCTTACTTCAAAATTAGTTATTTCAGCAGCATTGATGCCTTAAACCTCGGGTTACCAGGATCTCTTTTTCACTACCTTGGGTGTACTCATTTACGAAATTCACTGCACTAATTAGAGTGGTTTCAGATGCTAAGCTTCAAGTGTGCTGAACATTTCAGACAATGTTGAAAATACACCCAACATGCCTATAATGGAAAATGCAAACAAAACACACATTTTTAACCTTTACATAAAAAAGATGGGCAGCTTAGGTTAAGCTTTTAACTTTTTGTTGTTTTACAATTGTGCTTATATGAATTGTATGTCTGTGCCATGTCCATTTTTAGAGTAAATTGACTTTTTAATGTCAAGTTTTGAAGGATGTTTTCATTCTGTCTTTCTCACACTTGCTTATTTGTGTAAGAGCATTTATTTACGTGTATTTATACTGATATTTCACTTTGAAGCCAGAATCATGTGACGTTCAAAGGTCATCAAGAGTTTTTACATATAGTGTGAATGTATTTACCACTAGAGGAGGGGAAAAAAAAAAACCCCAAGCTATTCAGGTGAGCTATATCTAGTGTTAATGTAGGTAAATTCTGCATGACTAGCTTTGAATTTTCCAGAATCTTGTGTTAGAAATTTCCAATGGGTAAGCCAACTTGGAAACTATGGGGAAGTAAGGAAAAAAGACTTTAGTACACAGTTCTAAACAAGTTAGCTGTTGTAAGAGACTTCTTCCTCTCCGTACAAAAAAAAAAATTGTCATGTTGCCCATGTATTATGCAGTTTGATAGAAGAATACTACTCTATCTTATGTTTCAGACAAAGAGGTGTTTAATGTAGAATGTGACAAGTTCTCTTCATCTGTTTTTTGTCTTTGCTTTTCTGTCCTTCTAAATTTGGGCAGTGTAAATGTAACTCTTGATATGTGGTTTTCTTTTTTCTTAACTTAGTTTTGGCTATTTCTTAAAAGTTTAAAGGCACAAACTGAGGAGGGTGTATTATTTTGTCTAGGAAACTTGGATTTCCTTTTTCCCCCTGCATTTGTCCTCTTATTGGAGCGTTTTCTGTAGTGACCAGCATGGCTTCTTTACATAGGTCATGCTGGTGAGTGTTTAAAAGGTGACTTAAATCACAAAGCTGAAGAAAGCCAAGGGTAAGCCGTAATGTGGGTACATAACTGTAATATGACAACATATTAATGACAAAGGGCTGTTTGGTACATATTATCTGCATTAAATGCCTACTGCAGAACTTCTACATACCACGCCTGATTTTTTTATTACATGTTGATAACTAAGTTTATGATTTTTCTAGCAATCTTTTCTGTATTCTCTATTATGTTCTTAAAAGCCAGCAAGATGTATGTTCTGTTATATGTTCTTAGAAGCCAGCAAAAGTGCAAAAACCTGATAATAGAATTAGAAATACAGTGACTGTTTTTACCTAAGATTTTCTTTAAGTAAAGGATAAATAAGTGTAAAACAAACAGGTTAGTTATGATTGGAGGGTAAACTTTTGCCAGTTTGCTTGGTCCACTTGAGAAATGCATTGCATGCTATAGTAGTATGCATTTTTAAAGCTCTATTTAATGGGGACTGTAGTGTTTATATCAAATGGTATGATGTGCCTCCTCATATACTTTAAGGAAAGAACAGGGATATACCTCTTAAAAATGAAGTCATTAAATCCCAAGGCCAGTTTGAAGAAGCCTATTTAATGAACATCATGATTTTATATATGTTCTTTAGAGAAGATTGTTGAGTTAATTAGAAAATGTAAACTCAGTTATAAAATGTTGATTAACTAAGTGGTTAAACCATGACAGTTATGCATCATAACTTTTAAGAATTAGTTTGAAATGAGTAAAAAACCAAATTTGGAGCAAAAGTACAGTATCTGCTAAATAGGCTCAGAGGTACTTTGTCAAAAGGGCTGTGTAACGACGATATTCAGCATTCTTTATGCATATGTAACCTGTAGCAGCAGGTGCAGAGTGTACATGGCAGCTACTTTTTATATCTGAACACTGCAGAAAATGGACCACAAGTAATAGTTTGGGGTGAGCGGAGCGAGAGTTGTTTATCTGTATTTCAGTTTTACGTGTGTGCTTTATATTATTACTCCTTTTATTACAACTTTTATTTATTTGTAATTAATTGTTTCAAGAAATGCAAAAGCAAATATGGGAATGAAAGCTGTTGGGCTGTTTCCATTAGAGTTATTTTTGTCAGAATTGGACAGAATTGCTATTTGTTTTGGGGTGCCATTCAACTCTTTGCAGTGGTTTTGCTCATGCCTCAGCTAAGCATGGTGGTGTGGGAGTTCTGTCTCAAGAAACTTCAGAAAATATTATCTGAAGTCTTTCTACTTGTAACTTATTAATCAACTTTCTACAATATCAGGAGAGAGGAATAAGTTGATTGAGTATAGAGCTTGGTAATTAAGGAAAGGAAAGATTCAGTAAATGGGTTTCACATAAAATTAAGAAAAGGGTTAAGCAACCATAGGAAATGAGAATTGAAATTGTTAGCTAGGGATCACTTGATAGAGGTCTAAGGAAAATGTTGATTATGCTCTTGTAAATGAGCGAACAACAGGATTCAACTTTACCAGCTTTAGTGTCATAATGATTCCTTTTCTGGGTAAGCTATGTTCCTCTTGACTATGCTTTCTCTGTGCAGAGCTCATGATGTTCAAAAATGACAGCAACACATGAGCAAAGTTAAGGTTTCTACTATTATGGTGAGGTTCAACCAGATACAACCATGGCTGGATATATTTGGAAAATATTCCTTAAGAAGACCTACGCTGTGAAGAAGGCAACAAATAAATTTTCTGAATACTCTGTTTAAAATAAGTGCTCCCCCCACTTTTTTAGAGATTTTTGTGACATTTGCATGGTTAAATTCTATGACTTCTCTTGTTGGATAAATGTATCCTTTTCTTTAGAACATGGGAGGTTTTACATCTTCACACAATAAAACCAAAAGTTAAGTTCTAAAATAAAAATAAAGCCCAAAAATTTAGATTGTGAACCTTAAAATAGAGCAGACTCTTAAGTCTGTTAAGACTGTTAAGTCTGTAAATGCAACCCTTGCAGAAATTGGTGGATTAGCAACACCTGTTTATGGCTCTACATGTTACTATCATAATATGACAAATACATGCATGCCTCTGCTTCTTGGAAGTTTTATTTGTAGCTATTAGAATTGTGGCTGTGAAAGTTGGTAGGAACTTGTACAAGTTCCTATAAAAGTCTCTCAGTTCCTGAAAAGTCTAACCAATAAACTCGACCTGATAGTTTTGCTTTTATTCCAGGCATCTAGTACTTCAACAAAATGACTTCTGAAAAACTGGTAAATCAAGTGCACTGATGCCTCGGAAATGAGGGAAAATATGATCAATTTGAGTTGAGTGACTATGGAACAAGAAAAGTTCTTATGTGATTTCAGAAGGATGGGATGCAGAGATATGGTTAATTAACACATGCAGCATAACTGTAGAAGTGTGGGTTAAAGTGAAATAACTGGTTGCTCATTTAAATGTGTTTCTGATCTCTGTTTTTCTTAACTTTTTTATTGCTTAATGGATTAAACTAAAGAGTATGCATGACTGGTCTTAGTATTTCATAATAAACTCTTCTTTTTTTTTTTTTTCCCCTCCAGTATCATCTTTGGGTTAAATCAATACTACATCTAATTAAATAATGTTCTGAATTGAGATTAATTACCTCATATTTCTTAAAATAAAATGTGCCCACCCATCATAAGCCTGTATACTGTAAGTTGCACTACTAGATTATCAGAGAAAAAGGAAAGCTAACATGAGTAGCTAGGTATGGTTATTATATGCAGTAATTATCTTATTAATAAAACAAGTAATAGCATCAGAAGTGTGATATATCAGAGAGGAGATAATTTTTAGTAAGAGTAACTTGCAAATTGTTAATGCTATCAGCCACAAGATTCTTCATCGTGGTGATACAATTTGCAGAAATACCCTTTTGGCTGGCTTTGCTAGCACAGTTGACAGAAGAAATTTTCCATGCAACTGTACAGTGTTTTCAAGAACTTTTTCTCAGCTTTTTCTGATCAGGTTGTTAGTCTCAATTACTCCTTAAAAAACCTGTTCGAATTGTCAGTTATAATAACATACACTGAGAGACACAGCAATTATACTTCCTTGCTTTACTCTACCAACTTCCATTAACCTACTGTGTATACATATTTTCATCTTTCTTTCTCCTGTGGTTGGGTTAAGGATACAGATAATCTATCAAAATAATGAAAGACACTTGTCATAGGTGAAAAGGCAATTCTTTGATAATTGTTCTTCTTCCAGACTACTTGTTAGGAATTGAGAGCAAAGAAAAGTCACTTATTTAAAAAAGAAAGGAGAAAAACCAAAAAAGCTAAACCCCCTCTTTTCATTTGAGTCTGTTGATGTTCATAGCTCTCCTTAAAACCACCAAAACCAACAACCAAACAAAAAAAACCCCAACCAGTAAAAGCATAATTGAAGAATTTCAGGGCTTCACTTGCTTGTACATTTCTGGGTTCTAAATTTGCAAACCTTCTCTGTTATTCTTTTAATGGCAGCCACAATACTAAGCAAAACCAGAGTGATGCTGTTCCTTCTGCACTGAGGAAGGGGGGAGGTGAGGCGAGAGAGATAGAGCAGGGTTCTTTCTGCATCTTAAGAAGAAAGGCCTGACAACAGTTGGCTTCATAGGATAACTGCTTTAATTGGAATAAGGGGAGGAATACTGATAGTGAGCCAGTCACCTTCAAATGCTGGGCACTCTGCTTTAGTGTGGCATCAGACAGTGGCCTGGTAGATATTCCCATGGCATGCAGTGTGGAGTGGGGCCTGTCCTTGGAGAGCAGCTCTCCCTTTTGGTCATTCAAGTTAGTATATAATTTCCTTACAAGAAAAAACAAGTCTACTCCTAAAGCATGTTCTCATGAGAATTTCTTGCTGTGCTTTTAGACAAAGGCAAGGCCATGTGGGTGGCATAGTTGCCAGTACCAAGGGGGAGCTGCCTGCAGGCCCCTCCGTTATGCTGAGTGAGCTGAGGTGGTCCTGTAGCCAAGGGACATGTGCAGCACAGCATGGACCTGTTGTCCCTAGCTCCTAAACGTGCAACACTCTCCAGTCATCTACGCTACCTTCTACGCCTTGATTCTCATATCCTTTCCCAAGGGTATTTTATAAGTTACAGATTACATTAAATACTCACTAGAGCAGAGATAGCCTGTTCAAGATCACAGACTCCTCAAATACAATGTCTTCTGCAAGGTCCCAGTACAGCATTATCCTAGTAATTATTTCAATTTTGCTTTTGTTGTGTAAAATTATAATAATCCCAAAGAGCTCTTAGGTTTCTTGTGTTTGGTCACTCTTTCTGGTGAAGTTTTATGAGCTTTTTGAAGGAATTGAAAAGAATGGTCCTTTTTCATCTCTCATTATAAAATAGAGGACACCAAATATGGGAAGTAAAATAGATGATAACACTTTATTTTATCATTGGAATGATGAAGGCATGCAGAGACACTGAAGGGCAGCAGGAGAAACCCAACAATTTAAATTTTACTCTTTTCCCTCCTCTTGACCTGAAAGCTGTCCTGTGCTTGTGTTGATCTGCAGTTGTTCTGGTCTATGTGATATCAGTCAGGACTCGCAGAGCATAGGAAAAAAAGAGGGAATTAAGATATTCAAATTGGCTTACTAGATTGTTTGCCAAGTAAACAAATCATAGTTCTCATCTTGATGGCATTATAGTGCATGTCTGTTTAAATTTATAAGAATGTGGCAGGGAAATAGCAATGATGGGGAAATTAGGGAACCTAACAGTAATCTGTTTGAGAAGGCTCTTTCTCCCATTACTTATATGAAGCTTATGTATATATCCTCACCTTTCAGCTCCTGCTCGTGAACATCACTCCTGTGCCTGACGTGCCTGGTTTGCTATCCCTTTGCAAATCATCTCCGTGAATAGGGTCATTCTTCCTTGTCTTGACTTGCATTATATATTCAAGTGTTCTTTAAATTAAATTTCTGTGTAGTGTACTATTTCATTCTCCTCTATGGCTTACATGGGAGGTCTTACATGAATTATACGTGACTGCGTGCATATGTTGTGGTTATTTTATAGGTGGTGATTCGTGCTCAAAATGGCGAACTCCTTTATCGTATTTCACCTTGGGCAAGATATGTAGTCCGTGATGAAGACAAAGTGAATT
The DNA here is from genome assembly GCA_013389945.1 of Fregata magnificens. Taxonomy (NCBI): domain Eukaryota; kingdom Metazoa; phylum Chordata; class Aves; order Suliformes; family Fregatidae; genus Fregata; species Fregata magnificens. The sequence continues at coordinate 20,434 of WAAD01021028.1, read as the reverse complement.
ACGATTGGGTACACTGGAATCCACCACAGTCATACATAGTAAGGCTTAAATATTATTTTCAAAAGGTGTATAAAATTGTATCTTGTTCATCTTTGTATCCCTGCTTGGAAGAAAAAAAAAAAGCTGTTCAACAAAAAGAGGGTAGCGAACTAGTTAAAGTAGCTACCTGAGAAGTGAAGGGTTTTTATTCATGGCTTTGACAGAAACAAGTGACTTTAATGATGGATGTTTTTGAGCTACTTTTTCAGTCTCCTATAGACTATATAAAAAATAGTTAGTTACCTGTTAAAGTGGTATTTTAACCTTGGCTTCCCACATGCTAGGCAAGCTCGATAACTATTCTAGGACTAGGCAGCCCTTCCTGGTACACAGGAGAGCAGGGAATTATCAGAATTGGGTTTAAGGATTAGTTAGCTGCAAATACAAAGTTTAGTACTCCAATAATAAGTCAATGCTGTATGAAGTCAGAAAAAGCTTTCAAAAGTAAGGTGCTCAAGCTCTAGTCAAATCCTAGTTTCTTTGTATCAGGAAAATCTGTTTATTGATTTTAAAGCCCCCTTACTTTTATGAGGAGGGGAGCTCTTTACATGATATATGAAAAATATCCTAGGAGAACATTCAGAAACTTCAGACTGAGTGATGTTATTTGATATTATTACACTTCTTAGTGTGTTCAATAAAAAATGATATGTAATATTCTGTATTAGAGGTGCTGCAACCTCTGTTTTGAATTAAATTTTAGCACCTGCCTCAAATTATGAAGTATCTGCTTGACAGACAAAAGGTAACTCACATGGAAAATCTATTGGAAAAAAAAATCATTACATAATCTACAGTAACTTTCTTATTTAGGTGTATAGTTTGTATGAATTTAGTGACCTACCCTGTATCTATGATGGTGCGTGACACCTAGATTCTCTGTAAGAGGAGGAATGGGGAGGTAATTGGAAATGCAGTGGTCTCTATGACCTAGAGTGAAAAGGAGGTGCAAACATTTAGGGTGCAAATAAGTGGGGGGAAAAAAAAAGTTGAGTCATTTTATGAATAGGAGAGGTGCCCAGTGGAAGTAAAATACAGGGAACAGACCTCAGCTAGAACTTCTTGTTCTTCACATTTGTCCCTTTAATTTTCTGTTCACTGTTTGTGTGTGCATTTACTGGTCTTGTTCTAACTTTTCAAAATCTCACTTAAATATTAAACTAACAAATAGAATATAAGAACTTGTAACTTTTTTTTAATTGGGAGAGGAAAGAAAAGAAAAAAACATTGAGGGGGGGAAATAGATTTTAAGCAGTAGTTTTCTTAAGTTTCTTCAGACAAGACTTTTTTTAAAAAGTAAAATCCCAATCAAGTGTAAGCTCTTTTTCAAGCATAAGGAGGAAGTTTTGTGATGAACTTCAATTACCTCTGTATTCTTTAAATATTTTCATCCATCTAGAAATACTGTATACTTACCTACAGACTTGGGACTTTTTAATTTTTTAATCCTAAGTAATTGGAATATAGATGATTCTGTGCTGTAGAACTGTTCTTTAGGACTAAAATGTTTATAAATTTTAGTTTGGAGAAGGTAGAGCATCTTCAAATACCTGTAAAAAGCAGGTATGCTTAAAATAAAACCCTATCTTTCTATTGTTCTTTATTTTCAAACAAGCTTCATAGTAGTTCACAAGAACTTTATAGTACCATGACTGCTATAAGTTTGTACATGTCACTGTAATATGAAAAGGGTATAAGAAAAGTGTTGAATCATGAATGTCCAGTTTCTTGTTCATGAAAAATGTTAATTTGAAGTAGATGTTTACTTTAACAGCTTAGAATGCTTAATTACTTCTGAAATGCTTGTGCTCTTAGATGAAAAACAAAATAAACCTTAAATTGTTTTTCATCTTGTGCAAATTATGTGATTGTGACAACACTTCCAAGCTGTTGTATCCTAATGACAACTGGTTTTTTTTTTTTACTTATAGCATAAGCATCCTTCCCCCAAGAGATTAAAAAGCCTAAGAATCTATGAATCTCATGTGGGGATTGCTTCCCCAGAAGGGAAAGTAGCTTCTTATAAAAACTTCACATACAACGTACTACCTAGAATAAAAGATCTTGGTAAGTAATAAACAGAGATAAAATTTTTATGTGTCTATGCTTTTATTAGAAAAGATAATTATATCAAATGTCTATAGGTTTTTTGCATTTTCAGATGACATATACTATAAAAATAGATTCTTAGGGCAGCAAAAATTATGAAGTGAAATCTATGGAGGAGAAACAAAGACTGAAATAGGATATGTGAATCAAAATCCATTCCGCAGATTTTTAAGTGAAATGTGATTGCAAAAGCCTAGATAAATATTGCAAGGCAGTTTGCTTTTTGGCATGGTTTTGCTTTCAACTTGAAAAAGGACCCGTTTTTGTGAGACAGTCTTCAGAAAACACTGTGTTCTTAATTGGTTCTACTGATGTAAATCTTGATTGTAAGGAAGGACAAAGAAATATCTGGATATAAAGGATTGTCCTTTCTGTTTGCCAGAATAAGTGTGCTAAATTTTTTATCCCTGAACAGTTGCTATGAAGTATCAGAACATGGAAACTTTAAATGTGAGAAATCCTCTTTTAGAAAAGTACTTCTAGTATATTGGAGGGAATGTATGAAATGGCTGTCATGATTATCTCAGGAAGCATAGCAAAACTGTTCACCTCAATTTCTGTTTGATTATATTTTTCCTGTGGTGTCTTTGCACTGTTTCTATAATGGACAATATGAGAACTTGCTGGCTTTTACTGCCCTGTGATGAAATATATTTTGTTACATTCAACTGTAAAATAATCATGACATCTATGGCTGAGACCTCTGTGGATGGTGGCTGTGTTTGTGGTGTTTGATTTTTTTAAAATTTGTCAGAGTGTCTGAAGAAGCCATATGTTTTTCTTGTAGGTTTACTTGTTGAGTCAGTGTCACAGAATGTGGCTTTTGCCTTTCAATAAAGTTGAGCTTGCAGGTGAGATGAGGGAGTTTGCACATCTGGACGCCATCAACAAAAATTAAATTTGGATTCCACATTATGTATCTGTGACTCTTCCCTTACTGCTGAAGAATTTCAGTTGTTCCAGGAGATTAATACGTTTAACAGAATTATGAAAGCTTTTTACTTTACTTACAGATTTTTCTTTGGGGAGGAGAGATATCATGAAAAGGCTGATACACCACAAAATAAAAGCAATATCAAATTTAGGTAGAGTATACAGAAATGATAGATAATGTTCATTCTTATTTATATTAAGTAAATGCTGTGGGAATTAAGTCTTTTTTTTTTTTAAGTATTTTTAAGGGGTATTAGATTCAGTTTTGGAATGTCTTGTTAGGACAAACTTAAAGACATCAGTATTTAAGAATGCTAAGATACTAAGAGTTTGTAGAAATATGTGCATGACAAATAGCAAGCAAATTGAATGAGAATAATTTGATGCTATATTGCTGTTTATAAATATGCTGTAAATAAGAATAAGTGCAATGAGCCTGAATTATAAAACAGCAATGAATCTGACAAATTGCTGAGCTTGTGCCAACTATCTTCTAATAATAACTCTTCTATAGCTGTGAAACTTAAAAACAAAAACAATAAAAAAAGAAACCAGTATCTTGCTGTGGTGGGTTGACCCTGGCTGGACACCAGGTGCCCACCAAGCCAGTCTATCACTCCCCCTCCTCAACTGGACAGGGGAGAGAAAACACAACAAAAGGCTCGTGGGTCGAGATAAGGACAGGGAGAGATCACTCACCAATTTACTGTCATGGGCAAAACAGACTTGACTTGAGGAAATTAGATTAATTTATTACCAGTCAAACCAGAGTAGGGTAATGAGAAATAAAACCAAATCTTAAAAACACCTTCTCCCCACCCATCCCTTCTTCCAGGGCTCAACTTCAGTCCTGACTTTCTCTACCTCCTCCTCACCAGCGGCATGGGGGTACAGGGAATGGGGGTTGCAGTTGGTTCCTCACACATTCTCTGCTGCTCCTTCCTCCTCAGGGGGAGGACTCCTCACACTCTTCCCCTGTTCCAGCGTGGGGTCCCTCCCATGGGAGACAGTCCTCCACACACTTCTCCAGTGTGAGTCCTTCTCACAGGCTATTTCACAAACTGCTCCAGCGTGGGTCCCTTCCACAGGGGGCAGTCCTTCAGGAACAGACTGCTCCAGCGTGGGTCCCTCATGGGGTCACAAGTCCTGCCAGTGAACCTGCTCCAGGGTGGGCTCCTCTCTCTCTCTCCATGGGTCCACAGGTCCTGCCAGGAGCCTCCTCCAGTGCGGGCTTCTCATGGGGACACAGCCTCCTTCGGGCACATTCACCTGCTCTGGCATGGGTTCCTCCATGGGCTGCAGGTAGATATCTGCTCCACCGTGAACCTCCATGGGCTGCAGGGGGACAGCCTGCCTCACCATGGTCTTCACCACGGGCTGCAGGGGAATCTCTGCTCCGGTGCCTGGAGTACCTCCTCCCCTTCCTTCTTCACTGACCTTGGTGTCTGCAGAGATGTTCCTCTCACATATTCTCACTCCTCTCTCTCCTGCCTGTTGTTGTGCGGGTTCGTTCTTTGTTTTGTTTTGTTCCCCCTTCTTAAATATGTTATCCCAGAGGCGCTATCACCGTTGCTTGTGGGCTCGGCCTTGGCCAGTGGCGGGTCCTTCTTGGAGCCGGCTGGCACTGGCTCTATTGGAGATGGGGGGAAGCTTCTAGCAGCTTCTCACAGAAGCCACCCCTGTAGCCCCCCCACTACCAAAACCTTGCCATGCAAACCCAATACACTTGTCTAAACTAAAGAATGAAGTGAACATTTTGGTTAAACTAGTAAAGAGAAGTGGTGGTGGTGGGAGTCTCAACAGACTGTAGATTAAACCTGAAAGTTATCTTCTGCTGATAGTCCTCACTTGCTAGCTATCTGGGGCACTTATTCACTGATTAAAGATAGCTTTAGTTAAGATGTGTGGCAGGTACTGTGGCTTCGCCATTAGTATGTTGGTTTCCCTTTAGATTTCCCTCCCTTATTACTGCACTGACTATCTTAGGTGATACATTGAGACAGTGTGTCCCCGACCCTCCTGTACTGCCTTGGTTCTTTGGTAAACTCAAAATAAAACCACATTACTTTTGTGTTTTTTCTTTTTTGAAGGACTCTTGTAGAGGGGGAATGTAATCGTTAAAGTTGGAAAAAAGTGTTTTTGAAGTAGTAAAAAAAGATTCCATAGGGCATAAGGTACAGCGACTACCCCCATGCCCTCTGACTGCAAGTGTCAAAAGTGAAGCAGAAGTTCAGGACATGCAGTTTGGCATAGTTAATATTCTGAAGTTCAGTTAAGATTGTATTTGCATATCACTTATCTCTGTCTAAATCTGAGAGATTCAATACACCTAGTTATATGTAGAGCACTTGACAAATTTACTGTTCCATTTTAATGGAAGAACATGTAAGTATAAACTATTAGGTAGAATTACTTCTTGAAAGAGACTGGATCTTTAGTTGTTAATCATTAGAGTTAGAAGCAGCTAAAATGAGAAGACTGGAATGAATGTTACAGGTGTTGAATCCTCTTTTAACTATCCTTAAGGCAGGGTTGGTTTGTTTTATTTCTTCTATTTTTATAGGATATAACTGTGTCCAGCTGATGGCTATTATGGAACATGCATACTATGCCAGTTTTGGTTATCAGGTCACAAGCTTCTTTGCAGCATCGAGGTAGGTTTAAGTACTTCAGCATCTTCTCTGTTCTTTTACCTTACTCCCTATCCATTGAAATCAGTATGCCTGTATGTGTGTGTTTGCAAGTAAGTGTTTAATGGAAAGAGAAAGTAATGTCTTAGGTATTTGCTCTAGTTTCTTCTTAAATCTGAAATCAATTTGGCATAGTGATCAGCTGTTCTGTGAAACACTTTGTATAGGATACAAACAAAAAGGTTATAAGTAACTTCAGCTGTCATAGCATATTCCAGCTAATCCAGCTTCAGCAGTCTTTATGTATGGGTTTTGTGTTGTGGAATTCTTGGCAGTAACAAACACAATGTGTAAGTCACTCTTTTATGATAAACAGAACTGTACGCTGCTTGTTCATAATAAACTTGATTAAAATCATGGGTCTGTGTTTTGTGGGAACTTTTTCCCGTGCTTGTAACAGACTGTACTTAGATTTAAGGCTTAGGGTGAAAATTGATGGAAAATGTATTCAGGTAAGAGTTAAGAAAATTATGATAAACCTGAATGTTGTGACACCCCACCCCCCCACCCCCATCTTGGTGAAGCTCAAGTGACAACCAGGCTAAATTTAGATGGACAGGAAGTTTTAACTGGCTTAATTAGTTGAAAGAAGGGTGTGTTGCATACAGGAGACAAAAATCTTTATTTAAAAACAAGTTGGAAAAATCGTGTAGTACCTAAAACAACTAAGCAGGACAGTAGCAGATGGTGTATTTTGGGGACTTTCATGAATGTACATTTACTTTTGTAGTTGTCATGGATTACTTTATTCCAGCAATACAAATATATTCTTGTCTCTTACAAGCATTGGAACAGGCTGCCCAGAGAGGTGGTGGAGTCACCATCCCTGGAGGTGTTCAAAAAACGTGTAGATGTGGCACTTCAGGATGTGGTTTAGGAGGCATGGTAGCATTGGGTTGACGGTTGGACTTGATGATCTTAGAGGTCTCTTCCAACCTTAATTATTCTATGAAAGTAAGGAAGTGTTCCATATTAAATAGAAGCTTTAAGTTGTATCAGTTATGTTTTAAACTGAATTTGATGTATTAACAGATTAAAAGGGAAGAATAAAACTTTGAAACTATTTCTGCAAAACATTGCATGCTTGCATGATGTAATTTTTATAATTAAAAATTGTTTTAATTGTCAGTTTGTAATCAATAGCTACTACTTCAGAGGCTGAAAAAATAACCTGTATACAACTGGAAACTAGGTGATAAAGAACTTCTGACTTTGTAGTTTTTATGAGTAATGTTCAGTATTGTCAGCTTAAGTTCAGTTTGTGTCACTCATAACACGTAGCATTTTCATGCTGATAGCCGTTATGGAACTCCAGATGACCTGAAAGAAATGATTGACGTTGCTCACTCAATGGGCATCACTGTTCTGCTGGATGTTGTGCACAGCCATGCATCAAAAAACTCTGAAGATGGTCTCAACAAATTTGATGGTACAGATTCTTGTTTTTTCCATTCCGGTCCTAAAGGAACTCATCAGCTCTGGGACAGCAGGCTCTTTGACTATGCAAAGTAAGTACAAAATGTCACTTCAGGTGTGTTAGTGGTAATTATTTCCTACCAGTTCTATTAGAACTACACTATTTGCCAAACTAGAAAAGTCATTTGGGTTGTTCAATAGTTATGATATGCTGAGTTAAATTCCTTTACTTTGCTGAATACTTAAAATCTGACACTAAATAATAGTATTTAGGTTTTGTTATTCTTCTGTCATCTATGGCTACATCTGTACATACTATATTGTGCTGGTTTTGGCTGGGATAGAGTTAACTTTCTTCATAGTAGCTAGTATGGGGCTATGTTTTGGATTTGTGCTGAAAACAGTGTTGATAACACAGGGATGTTTTAGTTATTGCTGAGCAGTGCTTACACAGTGTCAAGGACTTTTCTGCTTCTCACACCACCCCACCAGTGAGTAGGCTGGAGGGGCACCAGAAGTTGGGAGGGGATACAGCTGGGACAGCTGACCCCAGCTGACCAAAGGGATATTCCATACCATATGATGTCATGCTCAGCATATAAAACTCTGGGAAGAAGGAGGAAGGGGGGATGTTCAGAGTGATGGCATTTGTCTTCTCAAGTAACCGTTACATGTGATGGAGCCCTGTTTTCCTGGAGATGGCTGAAGACCTGCCTGCTGATGGGAAGTAGTGAATGAATTCCTTGTTTTGCTTTGCTTGCGTGCGCAGCTTTTGCTTTACCTATTAAACTGTCTTTATCTCAACCCACGAGTTTTCTCACACTAACCCTTCTGATTCTCTCCCCCATCCCACTGCGGGGGAGTGAGCGAGCGGCTGTGTGGTGCTTAGTTGCCAGCTGGGGTTAAACCATGGCATATACCATATGCATTGTATGTATTATATAAATAATCATATTATGTAGTTGTTATATGTTATATTTATTTTAAAGTAGATTCAAATATTTTTGTATATAGATACCTCTATTTATTATGTAGGAATATAGCACATTTAATTATATTTTTATGTATTATAAAACAAATTTGTATTTTCATATTATATACTATATTTATAGATAATATTTATTATATGTAACATATAATATATATTATATTTATATATGTAAATGAATAAAAGAATAAGAAAAGCCGAAGAAAACTTGTAAGCTCTGGAAATTTCTTGTTAAACTGTCAGATTGTTGAAATGTAGCAAAAGTTTTGCCCCAGGACGACTAACTCCATTCCAAAGAGCTTCCAGAGGTCAATCAACAGTTAATACAGAGCAGGGGTCACTTTCAGTAAGCAGTTTTAGGGACCCAATTTGGGCACACTTAATTAACTCGTATAAATATAGTGTGTGTCAAACTACATGTTAATGCCAGATGATGTTTAGCATTTGATGTTGTTTACTTTGTATTCTCTGAGGTATTGGGGGCGAGGGGGTTTATCTTGTATGCTGTATATTTCAGTGGTTTAAATGGAGAAACAGGCACAGGCAGGCAGCTTATTTCAGTCTCCTCCCATTTTTCCTATGTTTGTCCCTGAACTACCTTGATTCCTCCCTTTCCTTGTCTTTGATTCTTCCCCTGAATATCCCATAATAAGTTTTGCAGAACCCCACAATCTCCTTAAAATATTTCTTAATAAATTCTATACAGCGTCACTCACGTCTTATTCCATGATAAATTTGCTTTTTCCCCCCTCCCTTGAGATGCATGATAATCTTGTTTGCCCTATTTATCAATTAAAGTTCTGCTTTAACCCTTTTAAGGATACACTTGAGTGGTTCCTTCAGTGGCTCATCGCTCAGTGACTGTAAAGTTCTTGTCTCTTGTTAATCTGTTAGTTGTTAGGTTTTGTGTGCTGTAAGTTCAGTCTACTGTTTTTTCTTCCCCTGTTTCTCCCTCACTTGCATTGAATTGCCATTAACTGGATATGCTTACATTGCAAATGTCCTTAAACCTTGGATCAGAATTACCTAGGTTTAGCTGCCAAAAAAGATTTTTCTTCTTGTACTTATAGTCTATACTCTTGAGGCTAACAGTTTCATAGCTTATGGGGGCTGTAACTGTTTAAGAACGTTGCTATTGCAGAAGTAATGTTAAATAGCATAGGTGAACTGTTTAATGGAAACTCTTGCACAGTAACTCACAATTTCAATTAAACCAAGTGACCAGTGTAATAAGTGACTTATGCGCTATGTTACTTAATAGGATGAGCAGTTCTATTATTTACTTTCTATTTGGGACAATTTAACAGATGAATTCAGGGAGCCTTTTTGAGTTGTGATTTTAATTATTATAATATGCATTTTAGTATGTCTAATAATAATTTCCTGTTTGAGTTGCTTCCTATTAATCTTTGAATTCATATTCAAATAAATTCTATTTGAGATAATCTTAAAGCTTTAATATCAATGCAATATTATTTCACACTTTATTTCATTTTATGGTTATCTGTAATCAACAAGTGTGTGGTACCAACTTCTCTAGTGAGAAAATAATTTGAATGCAATTATGGACCTTCTTCTGTTCCAAGCAGAGGCAGGTTCTTCCTATTGAGAAAGAAGGTGGTACTGGTATTGAGTGTTTTGGAAGGATTTGTAAATGAAAGAAACAGCAAGCTGCTTTCTAGGTAGCACTTGGCAATGTTAAGCATTTCTCCAGAACTGAAGAACTTCCTTCACGGGTCTGTTCAGTTAGTGATATGTGCCTGTGCTCATTGGGGAGGGGCACCGCTGCATAACTACTTTTTCATCCCATGTGATCGAAATAGATGCCAGACTGAATGCTGGAAAGGGGGAGTGGAAGGAGCTGTGAGGGGGAGAGAAGAGATTAGGAAATAGCAGAGACCAGAGAAATTGAATCTATGCTCTACTGATGAGTAAAAATAATACTCTGGATGACTGAAGGTCCCTTGTATGTTATTCCCCATTCTCTGCCCTCTAGTGAAATGCAACAACAAATTTGGGTTTCCTTTTTTAAACTTTTAGGGAAACTCCTCCTTCCCCTTTAAGCACAGCAAGCTGTGCAGTGAACTGGTTTTAGTCATTAAGGGCTTAGTCCTAATATCTGAAACACTAAATACTCTATGTGTATTTATAGTCAAATTTTAAGGCTTAACAGATATAACAATCTTATTTATTCTAGGTTGCTCAGAACTGATTAAAAAATGTTTTTGGTTTTTTTCCCCCTCTTTTGTCTGTGTACAGGTTCCAAACAAAATTGGGAAAGAATCAGAACTGCCGTTTTATTGAAAATGTTAATTTTTTTTTTTTCCATTTAGGCTTTATTTATATGCCTGCTAATTTCTATACCAGTAAATGAGCAGCTCCAGTCTGAAAGAGGGGAGTGTAAAAATCTGTGAGACACTCAAGTTGCTTGCAGATGTTCAAAGTTTGCTGAAAATAAATGACAACAGACACAATCTACTGAATGGTATACAGAAAAGCTTGCTTTCTGAGGCAAGTCTCTTCAGCTAGTACAGCCTTTTCTCCTGCATGGTGCTTGTACTAAATCCCTTTCCTTCTGTAGTGGGAAGAACTGTTAAATCTACAGGTACTTAAACATCAAATACAAAGAATGCTCAATTTACTTTGGAATTGAGAGAAACTAATTCTCTGCCATGAAAGAGATTAAGAAACAATTGCTTTATCAGTTTAGTCTGTCTATATTTTCTTTGAAAGCCAAGGTGTAAGTAAATTTGTCTCTCAGCATTTGCAAGATTATTCAGTTGTCTGGGAAGGGGACTGTGAATGCTTGCTATAACAGAAGGTGGCAAAAGATCTATATCCATGCAAAAAAAGGACTATATCATGCTGTATTTTAAATACTATATTTTTAGTAATATTCACTTAAGCGGGGAGTAGCTCCAAGAAAAGCAGTAGTAAAACTGTTCAAAGGCCAACCTTGATGTTGCATCTCTAGCAACTTTAGAAGATAAAAGCATGTTTTATATTGTGGACTTTGAGACAAGGCTTAATGAGCAGTAGAATTGTATATTTTTTATCCATGTTTATACAAGTGTTGTACAAACAGTGAACTTTTTGATAAATTGTAAACAGCAGCTTAAAAATTATGCTGTTTAAGGTGTTGTCACATGAGAATAAAACCTCAATTCCAGTAAAATGAGAATTTGGGGGTAAAATAACTGGATAGGTAAAAGAATATTTTCTGCTTAACTTTTCTTTCAAGAAAAATATTAAATTCTACTTTAAAAAAGCAGCAAAAACCTGATTCAGAAATAAACTTCCACTTTCATAATTTTGGCACACTTTTCCAATTTTTCTAAAATCTGGAACTGGGCAGTTTTTTCCTCAAACACGTTAATTTGGTGAATCTTCCTCTCCTTCATCTTCATCCCCTCCTGGTCATCGCTGTGTCTGTATCCATCCCCCCTGCCCTCTCAGCTGCTAACCCAAAAAACAGAACGACAAAGGTTGAGTGAGGATTGCAGTTTATTTTAATGATACTTTTTAAAAACAGACTTTTATATGCTTTGCCTGGGTTCCTGTTAAAAATGTGGCTTTCCTATCCCTGAATTCATGAAAGGGAAATGCTGTAAGGTAAAAGGGATGCCACAAGCTCTGGACCTGTAGTCTAGCTGGCATTGTCTAGTTAATTTTGTGGTAAATTAAGTGCCTTATCTCTATTGTGATCCTGTTAAAGATAGGTCACTCAAAATACATGTAAACGTCCTCCCATCTTAAGTAAGGATTTTGCTTGTAATTAATTTACCACAAGCTAAGTATAACAATTTTTCCTTCCTAAAATCATATTTGAAGATTATTCAGCTGCCAAGTTCATTAGAAGTGATGTGTAAACCCTGGAGACTAGCTGGGATCACAACTAGAGTGGTTGATTGTGTTTTGATTTAAATTCATTTCTTCATATAGCAAATGTGTCTAAAATCCTAATCAGGCAAAACAATTTAAAAAGAATTGAGAACAAGATATTACCTAGCAAAGATAAGTTGTTCTTTTTCAAGCACTACATAATTAAAATGTGTAAATGATGCTACCTTTCTAGGCTTATTGAGATTTGAGCGTATTGTTTTGTTTTTCAGGCTCTGTATTCCTTTTCTCTTATTAGGTTTTGTTAGATTCGACACTTTCTTAATCCAATTCTAAGGGACAGTAGGTATACTGATATATTTCTGTGAGCCTTTAGGAATAATGGTAGAAGTAAAACTCAGCAGAAATCATGTGATGCCCTAAGTTTTGTGTTTNCTTCTCACACCACCCCACCAGTGAGTAGGCTGGAGGGGCACCAGAAGTTGGGAGGGGATACAGCTGGGACAGCTGACCCCAGCTGACCAAAGGGATATTCCATACCATATGATGTCATGCTCAGCATATAAAACTCTGGGAAGAAGGAGGAAGGGGGGATGTTCAGAGTGATGGCATTTGTCTTCTCAAGTAACCGTTACATGTGATGGAGCCCTGTTTTCCTGGAGATGGCTGAAGACCTGCCTGCTGATGGGAAGTAGTGAATGAATTCCTTGTTTTGCTTTGCTTGCGTGCGCAGCTTTTGCTTTACCTATTAAACTGTCTTTATCTCAACCCACGAGTTTTCTCACACTAACCCTTCTGATTCTCTCCCCCATCCCACTGCGGGGGAGTGAGCGAGCGGCTGTGTGGTGCTTAGTTGCCAGCTGGGGTTAAACCATGGCATATACCATATGCATTGTATGTATTATATAAATAATCATATTATGTAGTTGTTATATGTTATATTTATTTTAAAGTAGATTCAAATATTTTTGTATATAGATACCTCTATTTATTATGTAGGAATATAGCACATTTAATTATATTNTCTTTTTTTTTTTTTTTTTAAAATACTGTGACCCTTTTCACGTAAGCAGTTAGCCAAAATTTCAAGTTCTTGCTCAATCTAGGGGAAGAATTTGGCACAAAAGTCAGAGGTTGCATTACATTACCAAGTCCTGCTTTCCTGAATGCAGCAGTATGATCAGCAAGAAATGGTTAGTTACAAGGTTCTGTGGCCAGCAGACATCCCTGGCATCTCTTTTGAGGTTCTGTTTTCAGTGCTTTTTTTAGACTGGATTTTATGTGTCCTTGCTTTGGTGGTTCTGTGAAGGCACCAAATGATAACTGGTGGAAATCCTTTGGCCTGTCCACCTACAGGTTTTGTCTTGTTTGTATTTGTTGGTGATACTCTCTGTTTTGGGAATTAAGGCTTGTAAATGCTGTAGAGGAATTGAAATTTACTTAACTGAGCTATTTAATGGGAGAAATCTCTTCTTTTCTTTAGTAATTTCTTCCTCCTATTTTATGAAATCTCAAGTGAGGTCCATGCCAAATGTGCTTTGAAATGCTATAGGTAGGGTTCAGAGTATAAATGCTGTGTTCCACAAGCTGCAATTTACATCAGGGCAACAGATGACATGCTGGTCCCCTGCTGCCTAACCAGATGTTCTCTCCAGCTCAGTCTTCTGAACTGTTGGTGGAGCAGCTGATCATAGCTCAGTGTGCTACCCTTTTTATCAGTTTTTCTTAAATTGATTTATAAACTACTATAGTTCAGAAACTGCTTTTAGCCCTGCTGTCAGCGCAGCAGAAACAGGGCAGCTGTCAGGTGCCAAAGCGTGTGTTTTAGATGGCCTGTCCTCCAGCTGCCCCTCCAGAATGGTGTGGGTCACCTGAAGCTTCTCTTCCCTATCCTGTGTTCCAGCCTCACGTGGGTATCTGGTGCTCTCTTGCATCTACAATGGCACAGTACACCTATGTTTGGATGCTGTGACAATGGCCTTTTCTGCCACCCAGTGTTTAAATCCTGCATAGACTTCATGCTGTATTTTATGGGGAAAAAAGGTCTACTGATGTCAGTAGATAGTAATTTACTTTAGGATTTGACTCCTTAAGGCATGTTGATTTTCTAACATCTTCAGCAGCCTCTCTTAAGGTTGCTATTTAATTTTTCCTTAAACAGCTGTTCTTTCCCTGATATTTTTCCTTTCTTCTGATTGCCAACTTTCCCAGTCTTTAGCTGCCACTGGTGTAGTATTATTAGTAGGTGGAATGAATTGGGAAATATATCTTTCAGAGATAAGTGTTTGGTTAGTAGGGGTACCTGTCTGGGCTCATAGCTGTCCAGAGAATTTTTTTGGGCTTAAGTAGCCTACAACTCAGTGTTGACCTCTTTTAAATATCTGTGGAAGTGAAAACTTGTTGCCTTATGTGGGAGCATCACCATAGTTTGTAACAGTCAATTTTCAGGAAGAAATGGATAAGCTGCTACTCTATCACACTTGCCTGTTTAGCATTTTAAATTTATGTAATCTGATGCTTTATGGAGTCCTATGGTATTAAAGATTATGATTCCTTGCCTAATGCACTTAAGGAAAATTGGCACATCAGCATGACTTACAAAATGCAGATAACATGATATATGTGTTCTTACCATCCACCTCAGGGTTGCTTTATTCACGCATGTTTTAGAGTGCAAAGAGGGTATACTTGACTGCAAACTACTACTTATTAGTTAACATGCACAAAGGATGGGTAGGATTTTAAAATGGCTAGTACACTCATAGCTTCCAATAAGACACCTGAAGAGTCTCTTCTGGCCAGGCAGGCCATTAGTTGTAACAGACCCTTGATGGTGCTGGGTTATCCTCTTCAGACTCCATATGGTTTTCTTTTATAGTTTTGCACCCTTCCATGTTCTTCCTTTTGAATCTTTGAGCTACTGACAAACCTGTCTTTGTCTGTAACTTTACCTTTCTTACCTTGCATAGTTCTAATCTAAAGACTTTTTTGCAGCTTTCTCTCAACTAAGCAATTTCCTTAGAATTTTAAGCTATACAGGTTTTGGGACACAGCTGGTCCCCCAGTTAGGAGGGAGGGGAGAGGGAAAGGTAGGAGGGGAAAATTACCAAAGAATTAACATATTACACACGAAAGAGTTGACTTCCCAGAGTGCAGGTGTAGTCACTGAAGTGTTCTCTTCTGCAGCTTCTGAGGATTTAGTCAGGTACAGGTCATGTTCTTCCAGCTGCATTTACACAGCAGTTATGATATCCAGTGGCAGGTCATGTTTGTCACAAATATGTATTCATTGGGGAGATACCTTGGCCATAATTCTGGCTAGATTAAAGGTAATGCTGTGATAGTTGTCAGTGAGCTAGACTCTCAGTCATTTGATGTTTTTTTGGTACATTGTTGATTGTGGAGTAATTACCGTAGGAACAGGGATATAAGTTGTGTTTTTATGATGTGAAACCTTCAGCTATGCTGATTTTAATTCGTTTCCTGCCAGTCTTCCTTCACTAGATTAATTTAGGAAAGCTCTGTATTTAGAGATCCCCATAATATGCATTGGAATTGGATTTGGCTGGCAAAGATTGTTTTTAATGACTGTTTTAAGAAAGCACTGCTTGTAATGTAATAGTGAGATTTTTTTTTTTCCCCTCCGGAGCTCATAAATGGTAATTATTTTGATTACAGATTGACTTTAAAAGACCTGCCTGCATATGTCCTTAGCAGTCTGCTTCTAATAGACTGGACTTTGAGGGTGACTGTAAAGGTGCAAAAGTACTTTATAAAACTCAAAAACTTAAAGTTTAAGATCTTCCATTTCTGTGAAAATCTTTGTTTCTTTGTGTTTTCTCTTCCTTTTTGTAACCGTTGTGAATGCTAGCAAGTAAGCACTTTCAAGTAGGGACACAGCAGTTAATAAATTGCCTTTCTTGAAGGGAATGAGTACTGGAAGCATTGACAGAAGGAATGATATATTGGAACTTACTGCAATATAACTGGAATTATTAAAATAATAGTGCAAAAAAAAGTTCCAGCCGTGAGTATGAGTTATAGTATATGCAGTCTAGACCTGCTGTAGAATTGCTTTAATTTTTTAATTAAACACACATCTAGAAGTTTAATTGTTTCACTGCACTATACTTAGATTGTTAAAACACTGGGAGGCTTAAATCCACAGATGCTCTGAAACTCAGAGCTTCACATAAGAATATGTGTAACTTTCTTTGAAGTGTCCAGTTTCCCATATTAACCTCCAACATAGCAATCACAGCTTTTTGTGAAGTTTCTAAAACGCAGCTGCACAAAAAGTAGTATAGTAGTAAAGCAATATATTGATACATGAAGAAAAGTTACACTGAAAAATTGCAGCCAATTGTTCTAAATTTTGTCAGGTAGCATATTTTGGAATATAGAGGTCACCACTTATAGCCAATTAAATTCAATCATATCTTGAATAGACGCAGTCACTTTTAGCTGAAGTTGATTATGGTATTTCAGTAAAGATCTAAAATTAGACAAGATTCAACACACTGCAGAGAATCATTCCTCATCAGTTTAAATGCAATAATGATCTTGCATTTAGTAATCCACACTTAAATTGACAACTTTCACAGCATTCTTATGTGATTACTGCAGCAGGTTATATGAGTAGTATCTGTTGTGAACAGAAGATTGTGCTGGGGAAAAGGATGATGGTTGTATAAATTTGAGATGAGGGAGAGGTTTTAAAGAAAATCTGCAAATGAAATGGGGAATGTTGACTTCCTTCTAATAGGGTTTCATCCAAAGAAGTTCTAGGTTGGAGGAAAATTAGGCATGGTACTGCTCATGATAGGGAAAGAAGATGGGATCATTAAGACAATTGTCTTTTTTTTGTTTCTGATTCTGTTGTGTATATGTTGTATAATGTATAGATCCACTTGAAATCCATTTTTGGAAAGCTCATTGGAGAGAGAAAAAGAATTGGTAACAGCAGGGGATAAAACAATTAACAACCATATCTACAAAGTAGAAAACAATAAACTATCAAAGTGCTATATGCATTTCTAAAAGTTAGTAGTGTATTTATGGCCAACAGATCAGAAATGATCTGCAAGTAATCATGTTGATCGGTTATATTACTTTCAGTTTTGAAAGGGATGCCATGTTTTCTTGAGGAATGCCGTTTCATGGACTAGCATAAAAACTAAGTTCCTGTCCCTAGGAGTTGATTGAAACTGAAGATGGAGGTCAACGCATCCAACTGAGCTGGCCAGGCTGCTGCTTCAGGTGGTAACTCTCTGTCCTACCAAATTGCTTCCTAGCTGTAGCCGTTGGCTGAGATTCAGTTTTTGGGACTGTGTTGGTGATTCTATGCTAAAATTTAGGGAGGGTTTATATGGACTCACTCAGCTTTATGTGGATGTTGTCTTTAGGGTTATTTAGATGCCAAAATTACTTTGACTTTGGAACTACTGTGTTATTGAGATAAATTTTGCTAGAGTTTATACTTAAAATCAGTGGTGAAATTGTAACAAAGGTACAGAAACCAGTTCTACTGTGATTACTTTATAATAGTAATGAATGGACTGGGAATAGCTTTTGCTGATATTTTTCTTCTAGGTTCTGTTCTGGCTGATATGGTTACTGGACAAGTCTGAAGAACTGAAATAGTGTATAATGTCAAATGTATCTTAATGAATAAGGAAAATATTGTATGAAAAGCTTTATCCCTGGGAACAGAGCGAATTGTTCTAAAAACCAGATTTGGAAAAAAAAGTTCAACTTTTTTTTTTTTTCCCAAAAAAAGCATATTATACTAAATTTGCTTGGCTGGTTTTTCTCCACGCATTTGTTTTGGGCAATTCTTTGTAAAAAGGTAGCTTTATAGAATTCTCTATAGTTTGCTGTGAGAATCACAATCAAACATCTGTTTGTCCTGGTTCCTCTCTGTATCTCCTCTTTGATAAGGAGGTTAACTCTTTATCTAAAATTTTTATATATCTATATTACAAATCCCTTGTAATCTCTTGAAAATTGGTATAAAGTTATTTAGAAACAAAAGAAATTAATCACCATAGAGATGACCATTATTAGTTTAGATAGCTGATGCAAAAGTTTTTTCTAAGTTATTCTGCTATGATTAACTTATGAGCTCAGTTGGGAGTGAGGGAAGTAAGTGTACAATTAATACTCTGTAGACCTTACTCCTCTTGGTTTCTTCAATCTAATTATCGTGCGGTAAGAGTCCTGTCAAATGTAGTTGTAAGGATAGATATATGTGAAAAAATGAACACAAGAGTGGAAATGAACATCCATGTAATAAGTCACTGCTATGGGCTCTAGTAATTTTCTTCTGTAGGAGATGTCTTAATCTGTTAAAACAAAGAGCTGACAATGGAAGTTGTCTGGAGAATTATTAAGGAAAAGTATGGGGGTTTTGTATATGTAATATATTTAGTCATTGCACTAAGGCTGTTTGCTTCACAATGAAGAGGAGAATGCTCTTTCGCTGTCTTTATTCTCTTTTCCTTTAAGATAAGTAGAGAAAGTAAAGTAATGAGTGTTGTCATTTTCCTGATTAAATAAACGCATTAGATCACCTTTTCTTGGCTGGAGGGATTTATGTAAACACCATAGAATTTGTAACTTCATGATGTGGAGTGAAGCCATATTCCTTTCACCTTGTCAAAATGAGCATCCAGTGCAGCTAGAACCTAGGGCCTATATTTTTAACCCACAAAGCTTCAGAGATTGTCATTATCATTTACTGTTTTCTGCAGTGCTTTACAGTGATCAGCTTTTTTCCCCCTTGCTGTTATTTAGTAACATTTTAACACTGTAGCACACCTTTGATTAGGACAAGAGGTTTTAGAACACATTTTAGCACAGGCTTAGTAGTAGTATACCTAAGTTTTCCAAGACAGTTTTCTCATACAGTAAATAAAAGAGAAATTGGTGTCTTTTGAGGAAAGAATCCATTCATTATTAAACCACAACTGGAAGTAAATTTATCCCTGTGAGGACTATTCAGTTGAGATACTTGTTTTGGTCAGTGTTACATTTCCAGACCCTGACCTTTTGCAAGCAGGTGGAGGCAGTGCTAAATTCCCCCTTGCCTTCCCTCCCCTCCCTTCTCCCCTGAAGGAGGGAAAAAAAAAAAAGGGGGAAAAAACATTTAAGTTTTTGTTTCATTTATTATGTCACCACATTAGTCAGAATGGTAAATAATTAGAATAATAAATACTACTAATAATAATTAATATAGTTGTTAATGAAAAGGAAATTTTTACATACGCTTCATTGCTTCATGTACCAAGGTTGTCTAAAAGAATGACCTTTCGTGGTTCTAAAAGTTTGGCTTGTAGCTGTGACTAAACACTTTTTATTCTGAATTATGTAATTTAGAATTGATGGGTTTCTGTTTTTAACTTTAGTTTGAAATGGATTAAGCTTGGACGTTCAGAAGCAGGTACTTAAAGTTGGTGTTTAAATTAAGGAAATAAATAGCATAAGTTTTCAAATTGCTAAACATACATACAGTCGGTCTTGTGGACAACAAGGCTAGGTGAAATTCCTACTTTGACTATGTTATAAGAAATTCCAGGGCAATTATTTTGTCATTGGGTTCAGGGAGGGAGGAGACTGAATATCTATCAGGAAATGAATAAATGGAAACAACTTTAAGCTGGATGTTCTTTCTAATGCCTATCCAACATTGGTTAATGAAGCTAGCAACTTACAGAAAGTAGTATGAAATAGCATTCTTATAAACTAGTTAATTGTATACTGGAAAGAGTGAATGTTCTGTGGCTTGCATCTGCAGTTGCTCTTAGCACAGCACCATTGTCATCCAAATTTGGAAAAACAAAGGAAAGATTTGATTAGAAAGAATGTCTTCACCAAGTGCAAGGTATGAGCAACTCGTTTGCCTGTAATGCTGAACTGTCAGTATATGCAAGGGCAAACTTATTTTAAAATATTTCAGAGAATCTTAGCTTTAGTTTTCTTTGTATTTTATCCTGGCCTAGACAACAAAATTTATTTTTCACAAGGTTATGAAGTTTCTTCTCCAGACATATTTTAATCAAAAGCTGATATCATTCTGCTACCTCTTAGGCCAGGATCAGTAATAGTTGCACTGAAATATGGTCTGAAATAGGAGATACCTATAGTAGGAACAGTTGCTTTCATTTTAGATGAAAATAATGGAATTTCATGGAAAAACCGTACACTGGAAATATGTTGGGTTTTTTAACAGTCTTAATTATACAGGTAGATTGATATGTCCAAATGGAGATCAGTAACAAGTGGTGTCCTTCAGGGGTCTGTACTGGGACCAGTACCATTTAATATTTTTATTAATGACACAGACAATGGGATTGAGTGCAACCTCAAGTTTGCAGATGACATCATGTGGTGGTTTGACCCCGGCTGGAGGCCAGGTGCC
>WAAD01021026.1:756423-797897 GCA_013389945.1 Fregata magnificens | reverse complement strand
CAGCTTCTGAAGGCCAATTAAACTTAGAGCATTAACCACTTCATTGCCCAAAACACCTGAGGCGGGAAGGACCTGATTATAGAACTTATGAGATGGATAAATTATTTCTTATGTTCAGATGCTGGCAGAAGAAAAGAACATTTCTGCCAGATATGCAGAGGAAAGAGATCGTGCTGAAGCAGAAGCAAGGGAGAAGGAAACCAAAGCACTGTCTCTGGCTCGGGCTTTGGAAGAAGCCCTGGAAGCTAAGGAAGAATTTGAAAGACAAAACAAACAGTTGCGTGCAGATATGGAAGACTTAATGAGCTCTAAAGATGATGTGGGCAAAAATGTAAGTACGTTCCCACACCCTGTCTTGTTACATACTGTATAGGGAATAACACGGGAAAACTCCCTGGCTGGAGAAGTATATTTGACACAAAAATAGAACTTTCTGAAGCTGATTTATAACCCAAAAGTCTGGAGGAATTCATGCTCAGAAAAGGGGGGTGGTGTTTATTAGCATCAGGCCTCTTCAAAAGATGTGAAGACATGGAGAGCAGAAGTTGCTGGCCAAATGACTAATAGCACCTGTGCTAGATTTAAGAGCTTGTCTCACTACTACTTTTTCTCTGTGATGTTGCACACTGCATCTCTCCAGTCATCTGCAGAGATGTTTGTGGGTTCTCTAATACAGACTTAGAGATGCTGCTCTGCCTGTTCTGATTCACTGTCCAATTCAGAGCATCACAAAATTTAGTGTACTGAGTTCATGTAATGTCTTATTTTGCTGTTAATAATGGCTGATGTTGACATACCTGAAGGAGAGGGTCTGATTAACGTTTGTGGCTTAGGTCCATGAACTGGAGAAGTCAAAGAGAACTTTAGAGCAACAGGTTGAAGAGATGAGGACTCAGCTTGAGGAACTGGAAGATGAACTGCAGGCCACAGAAGATGCTAAGCTTCGTTTGGAGGTGAACATGCAAGCTATGAAAGCCCAGTTTGAGAGAGATCTGCAAGCCAGAGATGAACAGAATGAAGAGAAAAAGAGGATGCTGGTTAAACAAGTATGTCTATTTTACTGTACTTCATAGTGGGGAGGGTGTGAGGATCTTTTGCCAAAGCTCTGTGGCTTTGGTGATAACTTGCTACCAGAAAAATAAAACTCTTTGCTTAAAGATCCCATCCTATAGAAATCCCAAGCACTGATCTTTACAAACAATAGAATAGGTCTTGTTGAGGACTGGCCGCTGTCAACTGTTAGTGTTAGTCTGCTACTGACAGTCCTCCAGAACCACTCAACATGCAAGCAGAGGTTTGGCTATGGGTGTATTTCAAGGACAGGGGTATGTTATTTGGACTTTCAAGCCCATCCTATTTGACGTACAGGAACAAATCCGCGGATGCTGAGATATAGACTGAAAGACTGTAATTAAGTGAACAGTTTCCTAAGTGAAAATCATGGCAAAGATTTCAGATTTGCCACACTTGAGAATTCTAGTAACACAAAGCAGATCAGAAGAAACTCAAGAAATGCCTTTAAAATTTCATGCTTGTGAGAGAAGATGGTTCTAAATTAACGTTAAGCTTTGAGGGAAAAACACCCAAAATTTCAAGATTTATCACAAGAAAACAAAAATGTACAAGTACTGAGAATCGCCAATATAGAGATCTCTTAGAAATAAACGTGGCCTGGAGGGCTTTTGAAGTTCACTGCAATGCAAAATTGCTATTATCTTGTACTGGACAAGAGCTCTTGGCCTAGCATGAGGAGGGAGGCTTGCTCCAAAACAAAATATATTCTTTCATGTTGGTAACCTGTGGCATTTCTGGCTCAGTTTTATTTTTGCATAAGTTTGGTTTAGTTAGTGTCAGCTTGCAGCTTAGATATTTTTCTGTTTTGTTTTGAAAAAAAGTTGTGGTGTATCAATACTAGTAGCACAGCTGTTTCAAAGGGAATGATTTAATTTTTTTCTTCTTGAGAAAATGAGGTGATTCTACTTCTTATTTTCCTCTTAGTGGTTCAGTCAGAATTAGTGACATGTGCCCTAGAGTGATACCTAAATGTGGATAGATGTGCTGGGCAAGAAGCTGATCACTAAGTAGTTGAACAGATGAAATGGAAATGCTTCAGATGCTGAGTTATTGTCTTTGTTTTCTTTTTTTGTCAGTTCAGAGATCTCTGCTTCCAATTTGTGGATTTGTTTTTGCCATCTGCAGCGTCTTCCCGTGTAGCTTGCGTTCTGTAGTCTTTTCCAACTGAGTAATGTTAATTCTGCTCTGCAAAGGCCTTTTGGAGTCACCGACCATTTTGTCAGGATTTCATGTTTGCTCTGTTCCTGGAACTGAGCCTGTTAAACGCCTTGATTTCACAGGTGCGAGAGCTGGAGGCAGAACTGGAAGATGAGCGCAAACAGAGGGCTCTTGCTGTGGCAGCCAAGAAGAAAATGGAGATGGATCTGAAAGACCTGGAAGGTCAGATAGAAGCTGCAAACAAGGCTCGAGATGAAGCAATCAAACAGCTACGTAAGCTCCAGGTAGGCACAGCTACTTTCTCTCCCGGTAACAGTCTGTCGAGGGTGTTGCTTTTCATTAAATACATTTGTAGCTTGAAGGCAAAAGGAGTATCAGACTCGACTATGCTGACATTTGTCATAGAGTATCTGGCCTGAACTTGTCACCTGCTCAAAACTCCTCTCATCCTTTTGTCGGTAAGGAGTTAAGATTGTCCCCCACATACGTCTATTCAGTAGTCATCTTTTTCTTTATTTCAACACTTTGCGTCAGGATTTACTGAGTATTGCTTTCTAGGCTGTATTTTTTAAATTTATGGCTGGTTGTATCTTTGAATTTACTGTTTTAAGCTCAGCTCTTGCTGACTGCTGCTTCCTCAAGTTGTTGAACGTTTGAAAGGCGTTTTCAGCCAAAAACGCTCCAGAGAAAAAGGAGGAGTAAATTTTAGTTGCTTTTAAAAAGCTCCAGGATGCCCATTCTTTTCAGTTTGGCAAGAAAAAAGACCAGTCCTTTTGTCAAGGATTTTCTTCCCATTCCCAGAAGAATATTCAACATTTGGTACAGTTCGGTTTTGCCAGAAATTTTCAGTGCCATGGCCCAAAGCTGCAGGAGTATGAGGCCATGGCAAGACCATGTAAAGCATATGGCAAATTAAATTGCCTTTCTGCCCTGTTCACTTTATTGTTTGGCAATCCTACTTCAAATCCTACTTCAACTGAATGAGGGCAATTCTGGAACTGAGCCCTGGATGAAGGGGGAGCATAGGTTAAAGCAAGAAATGCTGGTACCTAGTAGTACCCTGTCTCTAGTCCAAGAGGACAGGACAGCTAGAGAGTTCATACCTGATCTCTGTACACTTTCATACAGGCACCTGAAATAAGTGGTGTCATGACTGGTGGTATTCCAAAGATGCAGGTACAACTTAAATGCAGTTTCTCCAACTTTCTTACTCTTTTAGCATCTCAAGTCAAACTCATGCAGATTAAGATCTCAGTCTGTGTTAAGTGTTTCTTAAGGGAGTATGTGCTTCTAGGTGTGCAAAATGGTGCGTTGTGTTACTTCTGCATGGAGAATAGTTTCTTACCTTGCATACTTGTAATAAGTTTTGGGTTTTTTAGTCAATTTAAGTAAATTTTTTCAAAGTCATTCCAAGAGCTTTACCTCTTTACCTAAGTTTCATGACAAATGTAATTGAGCAGCTCTTTATTAAAGAGTTTTTTCCTACAAGAAAAATACCAGATAAATGAGGTGAAGTCTTATATGTGATATTTCTGACAAGGAATTGAATGATGGAAAGATGAGAAAATGAAGCTTTGCTATGAAAATAAGAACTGAAAATGCATTTAAGTGGAATGAAGCCACTTTGGGAGGAAGGTCTTACTTCTCAAGGGCCAAAATGCTTCAGAGCTACTAATAAATCTTGTGATTGTCCTAATGCAGCATGGCTCTTTCCCCTGCTTTCCAACTGCAGGCTCAAATGAAAGACTACCAGCGGGAGCTGGAAGAAGCCCGTGCATCCAGAGATGAGATCTTTGCGCAGTCCAAAGAGAGTGAAAAGAAGCTCAAAGGTCTTGAAGCAGAAATACTCCAGCTCCAAGAGGTGAGATTGAAATCCAAGAAATTTGTTTTTCTTGCTAAAGTAAGGTGAAGATCAGAGAGTAAAAAAAGTAAAAAGCAATCTAGTGCGTTGAACAGAGAAATGGGAGCCTGGAGGTCTTTCTCTTCCCTGCCCTCCCCGCCCCAGGTCACTAGTGAACTTCTTACGGCTTTGTAGGAATGATTCTAGTCGTCTGGACTTCTTTTTGCTGCCTGGGTAGCAGGAAAGCTTTACTACTGCTTAAACAGATTTCAGGCCTCACTAAAATTTGCAAGGTGGTTCGAGAGTCTCTGAAAGGTGCAGTGCAGTGTCAGAACTAAAATTAATTATTGGAAATATATAAAAACCTAACAGTCTCTCCAGTACCTCAGTGGGCCACTTAGGTCTGTGGAGGTTTATCACTCTGCCCTCTTAGGACCTCATCCCTTTCTCTTACGGGCATGTGTTTCCTTGTTGTTGGCAATTTAAGTAAGAGCTTTACGTCTTGCTATGTATCACTTTATCTCCCATTATCTCCTTGGTCTGCCACAAGGTCAAACATCAGCAGAATTGCCCTGTGTGAGAGACTGCCTCTTTTTTGTCCTGTATTAGGTGCAGACCAAAGTTTGAAGCAATCGCTCAGATTTCACTACGGTTACGTTTGAGCCTTTACAGATAACCTACAACTTACTAGAGCTTCTCCATGTCATTCTTCTGTGGACTTCAAATGTGTCAGTCGTGCACTTGCAGTGCATTTAATTGTCCTTCGTAGCGAAAGCCTGGGTGTTTCTACCACTTAATACAGTTTTATAATATGAGATTCCGTGCTGTTTATACTATTGTGCTAAAGATTTTATTTTCTATACTTTACTTGCATTCATTCTGTGTAGTCTGTGAGAACCTAAAAAATTTGCTAATTTAGTGCCCACTTTACACTGAATGTGTTGATGAGAGCATGTGACAGAATGGTTTTCTCCTGCTGTTTAGGGCTTGAATGTTACTGATCTTCACAGATTTCCCCCCCCCCCCTCTTAACTTTGTGCAAGGAACACTTCAGGGACAGGGAGAAGTAAATCCATTGTAGTCATATGGCAGTTAAGGGGGGGAAATACCAAGATGTGTCCTGCTAGCTTCTACAGCTGTTGTTTCTGCTTATCCATTAAAAGACCTCAGGGATATCACACTTCACAGCATCTCCTAGATATTATTAGAAGGCTAAATTGTTTGCAGAAGTTTTGAGATTCCTCATGACGTAATGAATCTTTTCCTAAACCTTCACAGGAGTTTGCTGCGTCTGAAAGAGCCCGTCGTCACGCTGAGCAAGAAAGGGATGAGTTGGCTGATGAGATTGCAAACAGTGCTTCAGGAAAGTGAGTCACCAAATGTATTAATTGTGTATCTGAAGAACTTCAGGCACCAGCAGCTGTAGTTCTCGGTAGTCTGCTCACAAATTCTGTATTGACCTGTCTTCATGATAAAAATTCCTTGTTATGAAGAGAATTGCTGACACAGTAGCTTCTCATGACAATTTGCAATGCCTGAAGTATCAGAAGCAAACTAGCCGGTTGCTTTGTATCAGATCTGAACATGTCTTGACCCAAATACTTCCTTTCTAGGTCAGCGCTGCTGGATGAGAAGCGCCGGCTGGAAGCTCGTATTGCACAGTTGGAGGAAGAGCTCGAGGAAGAGCAGAGCAACATGGAGCTTCTCAATGAGCGGTTCCGAAAGACCACGCTGCAGGTGAATCCGTTGTTGGCAATGCTGTTGGGGCAATTTGTGTTTCAGTGTGCAGTTAAGTAGAGGCTCTGAATAGCACCAAATGATCTTCTATTCTTCTCCTCTGAAAGGTTGACACACTTAATTCTGAGCTAGCTGGGGAGCGGAGTGCTGCCCAGAAGAGTGAAAATGCACGGCAGCAGCTGGAAAGGCAGAACAAAGAGCTGAAAGCCAAACTGCAGGAACTGGAGGGATCTGTGAAGTCTAAGTTCAAGGCAACAATTTCTACTCTAGAAGCCAAGATTGTGCAGCTAGAAGAACAGCTTGAGCAGGAAGCCAAGTGAGGAAAAAAATCTGTTTGTCTGTGTTTAGTCTGTCAGTTGAATGTCTGAAATCTCCATGCCTTAAGTTTCCTGTAGGGCTGAGATGGGAGCTTACAGCACAGGCATTAGGGTTTATTATCTAGAAACCTACTGTTGAAGGGACACACTTTAAAAAGACAGCTGTAAAGTGACTGGGATGGAAAGTTTCAGAATCTATTTGCTTCATAGCTGAAACTGCTGAATTAACTCTTGAAGTTAACCAGGTGAATATGTTGACTGTTAGTCCCAGGATCCAAGAGGTGCTGCAGAAGTTTCTTGAGACAAGACGAAATGTCCCCTTGAGACACCTGGTCTCTTTGGTTAGAGGAAACAAGTTGAACAGCTTAGGCGTGACAGCTTTAGTTAGTTGAGACAAATTCTGTGTTCTGCAGAAGTCTGCTTTCTCCAGTGAGTGCTTCCTTCCTGTCCTTTCCATCTCAGTCCTCCAAGTGTGTGTGTGTGTGTGTATATATATATATTTTTTTTTTTAGCTAGTTCCTCCCAGAAGGACTGAAGGTGGGCTGTCTTATGACCATCTCCAATCCTTTTGTGCTTTTGGCTCTGTGGGAGGACCGTGTTACTGGTTAGCAATAACTTTAAAGGTGGTCTGTTGAATCTCATTGTGAAGAAGCACCTCCCTATCTCTCTCTTCAGCATGCATACCATATTCATGTTGCCCCAGTGCTAATACTTTTACTATTTCAAAGCTGCTTCCCAGGCAGCCTCCAGCATATTTAAACCAAGCTCTGTTGATGGTGGCAGGTATGTTAAGAGGACTCAAGTATCAGTTACACAATGAGATAAGAGCCTTTTGGAAAGGACAGACCTTGTGTTCCTAGCCTTCAAGTACTGGGACAAATTACAGCTTTTGATTATTCCAGGGAAAGAGCAGCTGCTAACAAATTGGTCCGTCGTACAGAGAAGAAATTGAAAGAAGTCTTCATGCAGGTGGAGGATGAGCGTCGACATGCAGACCAGTACAAGGAGCAGGTAGGCAGCGGGGCTTAGCTTTTGAGGCCTGTTTCTCAGAAAAGGCAAATAAAACCGTACTTTGAGTAGAACGGGCTTCTTAAGAGGCATTTTAATTAGAACATTTGAGGGAACCCCCGTCTTGATCGCTAAACCACTAGAGTAGCTCCCAGCAGTCAAAGCCTCCCTGTGTTAGCTCTGGTGTGATGGTCCATTATGCACCCTGGCATCCCAGACCCAGGAGCTCTGCAGTGTTTCCAGGAGTCCACGCTGGAGTCTGCAGTGAGGCTGATGGCTCATCTCCAGCCGGGGTGGTTGGGGAGGACAGCGTGTTAGCTAACCTCTCTGACGTCCCAAATCATGGGGTTGCAGCTGCTGAGTTTGATTCTGACAACCTGGTTTTGTATTTTAGATGGAAAAGGCAAATGCTAGAATGAAGCAACTCAAACGCCAGCTGGAGGAGGCTGAAGAAGAAGCTACGCGTGCAAATGCTTCCCGACGTAAACTTCAGCGTGAGCTGGATGATGCTACAGAGGCTAACGAGGGCCTGAGCCGGGAGGTCAGCACCCTGAAAAACAGGCTAAGGTAAGTGGTGCCAGTAGCAGTGGGCAGGGGTTTATCTAAGCCCTTGTGTGCCCACAGACTCTCTCCATAATGCATCCTTGGGAGCACCCAGCTCTGGCACTGCAGAAGCAGAGCTGCTAATGTTAGGGGATGGGTCAAACTGGAGCCTGCTGGGAACTGCTGACTGAGCCTGATGATGATAACAAAGAAGCTGCCAGACCACAGGAATACTGACAACTCTTGAGCCTGAACTCCTTGGAGCTTACATTGGCAGGTTCCCTGGGGTTGCCAGTTCAGTCCAGCTGTAGGTAAATGTGACAGAGGAGACAGCTCAGTCATGTTTTTCCAGTGGCTGGTGCTGATCCCTTTTTTCCTGATCCACTCTGGTGGGAGTGTTTCAGCACCTTCCTTGAGAGCAGGTCTTTGAGATCAAGGTCTGTATCAAGTTACAGATGGGAAGTCAGCAAACGTGAGGCTGGTGCAGAACAAAAACTATCTTGACAGGGAGAGCAGCTGAGCTGGCGGGCTTGTAGGAATGGCAGGAGGGCAGTGCAGTGCTTAACAAATGAGCAGTCAATTGTTTTTTTTAGAGAACCCACCCTGTTTAGTACTTGGTCTGTGCTTGGTGCTTGTACAGAGACAGTATTTTAAATTACTTGGGACTTGCCAAATTGAGATGATGGTATAAAATAAGCAGGAATACTAGAGCACCGGAACATGTTTGTGCACAGCGTGTTGACCCCTTGGTCAGAGAGAGTTTCAAAACACCGCATGTGAAATTTGCCCCGTGGGTGGCCTGGAGCTGAGCTGCCGCATTCCCCCTCAGTGCAGTAGGGAGGTCTTTGGGGGGCAGCCACCAGCACCGGGACTAGGGCTGTGAGTGAGACATGACCCATCAGCCATCGCTGTCTGTTTGTTGTCCACAGGAGGGGGGGCCCCATCACCTTCTCCTCGAGTCGATCCGGGAGACGCCAGCTGCACATTGAAGGGGCTTCCCTGGAGCTCTCGGACGACGATGTGGAGAGCAAAGGCAGCGATGTGAACGAAGCGCAGCCGGCCCCTGCTGAGTAGAGCCCCGTCACACCATTTGCATGCAGAGACCTTTTACACAATAGTCGGCAGAAGGAGGAGGACTTTCCTGACCACCGAACTGCCTTGTGGCCGTAACTCTGCCTTACAAAATGTCGGCATGCTACAAGGTTACTTATCATAGGTCAACTATGTCTTAAGGCTCTCCAGCCTCACCATACTGTACCCTGCTTCAGATATAGGTACAACTGCTTTTTTATATATAGTAAACAAAATGGGATTGTCTCTGTTCAGTGCATCTATTTTCCAGATACTCATTGTAAAGCCATTTTATAAAGCATCATGTGAAGGATGAAACTTTTTTTTATCAATAGAGAAACTTCATTCCCAGAGGGTGGGTGGTTGGGACAGACCCATTGTCACGACTATGCATGCTTTGTTGTACAGACAACATCCTTCCATTTCTTCTGTGCTCAGGCGGCCCTTGGCTGTATTGAGTCTGTTGGATCATTGAAGACCAAACTGCACCCGTATCTTTCTTTTCTCCTAATTGTTGTGATCAGCACACAATCAGCGAGTGAACTGTGAAAAGGCCTTGGGGAGTGTTAGAGGGAAATGTAGGGATGAATGAGTAGTGTCCATTTTTAACCTGCAATATCATTTTTGAAGTGTTCTCAGCACCTGCTTCATCAGTTAGTGTTCCTGCAGTACAGGCAAACTGAAATAGTGTCACCGTTCCTCATCTGTACAGTACTTCTGCGTTTGTAGAGACCTGCTATTACCATGCCCAACAGATCTGTATATATATTAAGGCTAGTATAGTGTGAACACCAGTGGGGAAATAAGCATACAACACAGGCAAAATTAATTTATTAATTTATGGCTGAGTTAGTCTTCAGGCCGTGGAGCCGAGCGGCTGCCCTGCGAGACGAGGCTTCCGTGATACCCGAGCAGCCAGCCTGGTGTTACTGAGGGCGCTGGTCCGCGGCCAGCCGAGAGCCGCAGGGCCGCCGGTACTGTGCAGTGTGGGGCTCGTGTGGAGCCGGAGGTTACAGGGGTTCAGCGATGGATGTTGCCTGCCTACGAGTTAACATGCCAGTGGATGTGAATCCTTTTTTTTGTTGGTTTTTTTTTTATTTTGAACAGTATTACAGCGAGTAGTTAGCGTTCTTTTTGTTTAAATAGCTGAAAAACTGACATTACAGAAAGTGCCTTAGACACTACAGTACTAAGACAATGTTACATATATAATTTGCCTATATAACAATGATTTAATGTATTAATTTTGACTGTGCTTCATATCATGTACCTCTCTAGTCCAAGTGGTATTATTGATATTAGTGACAATGAATCAGTGTTAACTAGGAAACTTCCTCTGCCACATGCTCGAAAAACATGGATTTCCTTTTTTGGTTAAAAGCTTTAACATCTGTCGCAAAGGTTTTGTTGTGTGTGTTTGGATATTTTTAATCAAACTGGCTGTTGACCACCAGGCATCTGACTGCAAATATCTTGTTTTCTTGTATACCCATATTTCTAGACAATGATTTTTGTAAGACAATAAATTTATTCATTATAGATGTGGCCGCCTGCTCTGTTTACTTACAGGAAGAGCCATCTCCTGAGGCTGGCATAGACCTTAATAAACAAGACTATGACTGGAAGCTGCCTTTTCCCTTCTTACTGTTTTGTTTGCTTGGGTGTTTTTTTTTTTTTTTCTTCTTTTGACCTAAATACAGCATAAATGGTCTGGTCTCAAGGGCTGAGCCTTTGCACTTTAATGGCAATGTGTAGGTGAGGCACAAAGGGAGCTCTAAAACCTCATGCTGACCTTCAGGGCTGCCTCTAACAGAGTCTGGTCTTTTTTTCTGAGCGGTTCAATTTCCTCTTTCAGGTGTGCTGTTGTACAGAGCCTGCTCCACTCTGGTCTCAGAGCAGAGCTCAGTGTCAGATAAGGCTGAGGCCAGGGGAAGGCTGCAGGTGCCAGTGCCCTGGGGCTGATCCCTGCTTGGCTCCACAGCTCGGTGAAGGCTGGCTGCTGTGTCTGCACAGAAACCAGGGAGCAGGATGGACCTACATCCACCCCAGGAGGGGAGGTGATGGAAGATGACTGGGTTAAAAATGTGATGAGGGGGGAAGAGGGTCTGCAGCAGAGAGAGGGGTGGCTGGTGGGCAGCTGGAAATGGCCGAGGGTTCCAGGCTTGGGCTCTGGGAGCCTCCCTGTACTGAGGGGCTGCTGGAGACCCCCGCTGGTCCCAGACACCGGCTGCTGGAACCCTGTTCAGTCCTGGGCACCTTTTGCTGGAGTACCTCCTTCAGTGCTGTGGCTGCTGCTCCTCCTGTAGTTGGGATCATGCTGGGAAGAGTGTAGGGGTTGCGGGAGGGCTTTTCCCTGTCTCTGGCATGGCTTACACACCTCAGGGCAGGTGCAGAAGGCCCAGCCTCTGTGCGAGAAGAGTTTACTGTTACCTGGGGGGTTTTAACGGGGCAAGGAGCGTTGACTGCAGTGAGGGTGACCCTGTTCCCCCCAAGGCACTGCACCCCCAGGAGGGAGCTGGTCACAGGTGGGGTGCACGGCCTCCCCCTGCATGGGGCAGGGATGGGGGCTTTGGTAGGAGCTGGAGCAAGTGTATTCCCAGCAGGGGCCAGGGAGAGCTGCTGGGTGTCCATCCACGGATGGGGCACAGTCTGTAGCACTGCCACCACAGCCCTGGCTGGTGGCCGTGAGTGGGCAGCAGGGGCTGGGACAGCTGCCCGCGGGGCTGGCTTGCCTTTGCCGTGTCTCAGCTGGAGCCGAGCTCAGCGGCCTGTGAGAGGCAGCACCGGCCTTTGTGTCGGGCAAAACACAGCCACGGGTGGAGCAGGGGGCAGAGCAGGCCCTGGGAAGGGAAGGAGCTCCCTGGGGAAGGGCCCCAGCCCCGTTCGGCAGAGGAAATGCCTTTCAGCTACTCCAAGGCAGCAAAAAGCCCCGGTGGCTGCAGCTGGAGGCCTCCAATGCTTCCCCAGGCTCTTCCCCAAATCAAATCTTGAAACCCAGGCCTCAGCCAAGCCCCCGGGACTTTCAGTGCCAGGAGCAGAGGCTACACTGAAGAAAGGTGTTTGCTCAGCCCCCATTCCAGCAGTGGCTGTTCCCCTCTGTGCACTAACTGAATTACAAAGAAACTCTCCCAGGAAAGCGGAGCAGGAGCTGCACGGCAGCACAGATGAGCAACCCCAACCCCTCCCTGGGGCTTGGCAGAAAAGACTACATGACAAAATACAGCCACTGCCACCGTTTCTGCAAAATCCACTGATTCCACGTTAAAAGAACTTTATTTTTGGAAGATTACTCTCAGTTGTTTGGTTTTTTTTTAAACCACATCATGATCTGTGTCACCACAGTGGTATGGTACACTGTCCTATTGAAACATGCCATATAGATTTTGAATAAATAAAGCTACAAAGCCCAAGTTATGTACAAAGATCTTAGGCAAAGATATTATGTTTACAAACCTATGTACAATAAAACAAATGTAAACAGTCAAATGCAGCAGAGGATGCACAGGAAAGGAGGACCATACAAACCCTAATGGCAAGGGGGAATTTCCCACCTCCCTTCTGCTGAGCTAATGGTTTTTCTCAGCGCTTGTAAATAAACCGCCTTGGAGCTGCAGAGCCAACTGAACATGATGGACCAGACCGGGAACAAAGATTTCTAAACGCGCAGGTCAAACCCCAGCTGGGTTTGCTGGTTAGTTTTAAAAATCCACCGACTCTGAGGCACATAGACAGAGAAATCGCACAAATACGTTGCTTGAAAGACCCACAAGGTACACGGTCGCCCAAAACTGTCACAGAAGCCCATAGGTGATGCTGTAAAATCCAGTCATATATTACAGAGATCGGAACATGGTTGTGATGGGTCCTGGGAGGGGGGTTCACGGGCCATGCGGCCAGTTGGATTAGTGGCTTCCTAACGCTCTTGCAGAGTCCCTGTTGTGGAGGTGCGTGGAAGTTTGGTGAAGGCAGGGTGCAATAGGCCGGGAAGCTGTGCCATGGGCACCGTGAGTGTGCTACAGTGGCTGAACACGTTACTGCACCACAGCTGCGCAGGTGTAGGAGCGCCAAGGGAGAACACTTCAGTAACGCTCAGCCCTGCCAGCTCACACTAAGGCATTTGATGCTGCGACTGACACGTGCTGGGCCTGTGACAGTCACTCCCAGCATGCTGCCACCCAGCACCTCCATCCCTCCCCTCCCTGCCCAGCCCCGACCCCCGAGGAGCCAGGCGCTGATGTGCGCAGCTACTTCTGCCAGCTGGAGGCAGGGCTGCCAGATATGCTCATCCTCCCTCGCCTGCTCCAACACAAGGCAGGAGGTAGACACACACCAGCTGCGACAGCCGCACACCTGCTCGGCAGTAATTTGTTAAGCTGCAGTAACTCAGTCGCATACCTGGACCTGATTCCCAGGCGCGAGTCTCCAAAGTGCCATCGCACAGCTTCACCCAGTGCCCCTTTCAAGAGATCAGAGCCATACTGGGAGGGCAGCAGCTGCACATCCTAAGCAGCAGGATGCTGGAGCAGGCAGGGAGAAGGGGAGCCTTTAAGAGGAGCGGCCAATGTTTGTGTCATGCCAGACCTAAGTTAGAGAAGAGAGAAAGCGAGGGGCCGAGGACTGCCTGGCCAAGGTTTGGCGAGCAAGACTCCTGCATCCCCTGAAACAGAGCACTGCGTGTCTCAGCTTGTGCGGCACAGGGCATGGGGCCAAGTCAGAGAACATCCGCTACAGCGACAGGAGAAAATAAACTGTATTAACATGACATGAAGGGCCATGAGCACAGGGTCTCCTCTGGCAGCACGGTGCAGGTCGTATTCCAGCGGGGCAGGAATGGGGAGGAATCGGGAGCAGTTCTCTTGGTGGACTGAGAAAAGCATCCGCAAGTCCGAACACGACCTCCCGCGGGCTCATACGCTCAGGGGGAGCATGCCAGGCGCTGAGGATGGTCGGGACGCTCCCAGTCCGGGGGGACCTTGATCAAAGCCGTTTACTGCCCTGAGAAGCAACAAGAGACAGGCTGTTAAGTGACAAGCAGCCCCAAGAGAGGGCACCATTCACCTCTCCCCACCACCAGCAGCTGGAAGAGATAGCCCCCTCTCCTCCCTCCTTACTGCATCCGTCACCCTGACTGTACAGTAGCTGCTCGGTGGGTGTGGGAGCGGGGCCAACATATGACCGCGACAGGGCTCCCACCTCCAGCTGTGAGGATCAGTGCTCACCCACAGCCAGGGACACGTGCAGGTGGGTGCTCAACCCATTGCCTGGAGCAGGCACTTGCTGACCGAGGTGACCAACCCAGGAGAACAAGGGGCTCCTGCACAAACCCTGAGCCCGCTGAGGCTGCACGATCCGGTCTGTGCAGCTGAAAGTGCCAGGCACAGCAGCGCTGCAGGCTTGGTCCCCACAATCAGCTCTCCTTCCCTCTTAATCGCTGCCTGTTTGCCTAGAAGCGGCTGTTTGCAGATGCCTGTGAGCCGTGCACAGCCCCGAGGGCTGTGCAGGCAGCACTGCACTGCGGCACCGTCACACAGGGGTGTGCAGAAGGGCTGGGGCCAGCTCCACTGGCGTCCCCAGGTCCTTCATGGGTGGCTACACAGGCTCTGCCCAGTAATGGGGATGGACACACACATGGCAATGGCACATGGGCTCTGCAAGAGCAAGCAGGCACATGTTAAATCACAGCAGAGCTGCCTCTACGCTATGCTACCCCCGGCTGGGGTGCAGCGGGGGCTCTGGGTGCCTCCACACCCCCAGGATCCATGGGTTCCCCCCTTCCCCAGGCTGTTGGGAGAGGTGAAGGCATGGCTTCCTGGTGGGTTGGGAGAGGAGCACGTGGGTCTGACAGCTTTTCCATCTTTACTCTGTTATGGCTTTGACAGATCTTCTGTAATTAGGCTCAACGCACAGCGTCTGCCCAGGCTCACCATCTGCTGATCACCACCACAACAGCCTTGACAACCAGAAGCGATTACGTCCCTGTATCAGGACAGCACCTCCACCCCCACTGTTGTCCCAGAACCAGCACCCTGCTCTCATGATTGGGTTTGTAATGCTGAAGGCGGGGGGAGAACCCCCACGCCCCTGCAAGGTGGGACAGGTCTCCGCCTTGACGTCCACCTGTTCCCAAGAAGTGCCTCTGCAGCACTTCACCAGCTCTGCCTGAACCACCGGCACCCCAGAAGATGCCATTCAGATCTCACCTGGCAGAGCTATGTTTGTGACAAGGGACACTTCAAGAGACAGCCTTCGCTGCTTAGATCAGTGAGCTGCGGTGAGTAAAAGCAAGAAGAAAAAGAAATGTGAGGGCTCTACTGATGAGTAAAAAGCCAACACGGGAGCTGGCAGCTCTGGGGTGCCAGGCTGCACCCGGTGGAAGTGCTTGGAGGAGCACGTCCCACTCGCTGCCATCACTGCCTAAGGGACCAATGTGCCAGCAGCTCACGCATGGGTGGCTCACGACAGCGTCCCCAGGACACAGCAGTGCAGTTTCCACACTCCCTTTTCTGCAGTGCACCGGTGACCTTGGCACCTCCTGGATCAGGGATGCAAAAACCCTGCCAGCAAACCCAGAAGGCTGCTGCCATTGTGCTGGGCAGTTACAAAATCCTTCCAGAAGGGCTGCTGAAGAGCTAAAATCTCAACACTTGCTGGCAAGGACAGATTCCCGTGGTAATGCAGCTCACCGCCGTAGGGAGCCGGGCTGTTTCCTTTCTCCATCCTGCTGTTAAACATCCACACTAGCACAGCCTGGGTCAGAGCAGGGAAAAACCACCTTTCCCACCTCCTCCCTATTATCTGGAAACTTCAGCTGCCATTTGAGCGTTGCTTCGATACATTTCAAAAGGCAAGTGCCTCCCTGGCTGCATGCAATAAAAAGCTGCTGGAAGAGGCTTAGGGGCAGATGTATTTCACTATTTGCATTTGGATGAAGGGGCATGAAGCCAACCTGATCCCGACATGACTCTGCAAATTAGTTATCAGCTAGAAAGCACCTCTGCCAAGTAGGACAGGGGAACAAAACAAAACAAAAACAAACAAACAAAAAAGACCAAACAGGATTAAAATGTGGCTGTTTGCTCCCTTTTGAAAGGGTTAGAGAAAAGTGACATTCTACATCAGCAGCCTGGAAGTGCTCCTGTTTGATGAGTCACATTAAAGCCAAGCTCTACGGATTTGTCACGTTTCCTGCACTAAATTCAGAGCCGCTCTTTGCGACGGACGGACACTGTGGGACAGCGCCCAGCCCCTGCCACATGCAGGATGTGACCCAGCCAACGCCAGCACCCTGGGCCGGCCAGCCGCCCCTGCAGCTCGGCTGAACGAGCACTGGTCTCCACCAGGACTTCCCAGCTGTGCCGCCTCCAGCGCAGCACAGTGGGACAGGCAGGCTGGGGAGGTTGACTGATCCCTTTCAAGCCCATAGCAAGCACCATCACTCCCCTCGCAGCCTGTCCTTGCAACCCAGCGATCCCCCGCAGCACTGCACGAGGCCAGGCAGAAGGGGCCAAGTCCCCAAAGTGCTCAAACGTTGGCACAATACTGCCCTCTGCACCAAGCCAGCTGCACTCCTTGCCACCAGGCACCTTCATGCTGCTGCCTATCTGCCTCCCTGACATGACTTACTTGAATCAAAACCCAACACATGGCGTTAGCACATGGTGCTACACCAGGGACAGGCCAAGCAGTACAAACTTCTCAAATATTGCTATTGCTGGGGCACCAACTGCTCCCAAACCGGGTTTCCAGCACCCAAGTTCTGCCTGTGGGGAAAATGCCTCCCTGCAGCCATCACCATCTGACAGACCTGCCTCTGCAGGCAGTTTCTCCTTTTAAATGAAGTGACACATCTCTAACCTTCCTCAGCTCCTGCTCAGAGGCATGTTTAGCAGCTTGGGTGCCCTTTTCCATCTCCCCGAGGTACATGAACAAGGCCTGAAGCCACAAAGCCATCAGATGCTCAGCACAGATGCCACACGGACATGACAGGACTCTGCCTAAATCACCTGTGTCACAGGTAATCCAGTGATGCCCGAAACAAGAAGGGAGACCAAGCCCCATCACAGAGCCAGGGCAGCAAGAGGATGAGTGCTATAGGCGTTAAGTGTTACAAGTGTTAATCTGCACAAGATGTGGAGTGCTCACAGCGCTATGATGCACAAGGGAGACATGAGAACTCTTTCTGCTGAAGATGGACAAGATAGAAACCCTGTTTAGAAGCCTTTTGAGGTCTCCCCATTGTTTGTTAATTAAAAAAAGAGAGGAGGAAGGCAGTGCAGAGTGCTTGTTTGTGGCAGCTTCTCCCAGGACCAGCTCCTGGAGTCAGTTACCTGCATGGTTCATTGCATCCTGCCAGCCCAAACTTGCCCTTGGTGCAGAAATAAAGATAAAGCAGCAGCTGTGATTTGCTGAAAGCCAGTTCAGTAAATGGGGCACAGGAAAGGCTTCAAATAGTAGCAGCAACTGGGGGGATACTGAAATCTGGCATTATGGCTGAGCTTATTGAGGTCTTACCCAGCCATGGATTTCTGTTGGTAACATGAAAATGCACAAAAAAAAAGGGAAAGAAATCAGCATTACTGCAGTTAGAAACAGAATTAAAGGAAAATAAAATAAATTAAACAGAGCAACTGTAAAAAATAACCAATAAAATGTGCTATATGACTCCTGCCTAACCTCCCAAAAGTGAGCTGGGAAGGTAAGTCCTTGTGCTTAGTCTCCAAGGTCTCAGACAGTGCTGGGAGGAAGACATGCATTGCTCCAGCCTTTGACCACTCTGCCCAGGCCTGGCACACATGGGGGGCTGCTGCACGGAGCTGACGCTGCCCAATGGCCCGGAAACCTGCTCACAGTGATTAATCCCAGCCAGATCACTTGCCTCCTGCTTCTGCCTCATTTCCCCATCCCTCAGACCCAACCTGACATGCTCCGTGGTGCCTGCACTGTGCCCTTGCTCTGGGCTTCCTGAGAAACTGGGCTGCAGCGTGCTTCAAAGGGAGCCAAAAGCACCAGTCCCTGCTGGAAACGTCCCCTGCAGTGGTTTCTGATGGATGTTTCTGACTGCCTGTCCCTACAGCGGTATGGACTTTGTGCCCATTTCCAATCGCTCTCTCTGCCCTGCGATTGCTAAAGATAGATATTTTTTTTTTTAATTCATTAATCTTTATCTCAAGCTGTGTTTTGTACTTAGCACCTTATCTCCAAGACTCCCTCAACTCTAAGTATCCAACAAAACCTCAGCAGAAGATTCTCCTGTAGCTGAACAGCCCAGCCTGAGGAGTAAATGGATGTGGTCAAAGCATACTTGGAGACTGGCCCCACAAAAAAGAGGAAAAGTGAGTTCTCAGGCAGGTCAGTGCTTTAAAACAGGCCACTTACTCTCCCAAGCAGCAGTAAGCACAAGGGGGTAGAGGAACACGCAGCGTGAAAATGTGAGGAGGAGGATGGGGACAAGGCTGTGGCCGATTAGGCTAGTAGGGATCTGCACCTTTTGACACTGCAGGGAACTCTCTACCCTCCCTTGAAAGGCAGATAAGTGAGACCCCTAGTCACTGCAAGCCGTGCCTGCACCAAACCCCTGTGCTGCAGGATCCCCTCCCGCAGAGCCCCAGTACCTGGGCAGCCTTGCTGACACGACTGTGCCACCCTGGGTGCTTCCAGCTGGCACGGCTCTGCCAGGCAGGGATGGCGACACCAAGCAGGAGCACCGCTGCCTCTAGGCAGGTGCTTCGGACCACGCTGTCCTCTCCCCCTGCTCTGTAACCCCAGCCAGCTCCTGGCACATCTGTGCCTTTGTTTGCTTTCCCATTAGCCGGAACCATGGCAAGCCAGTAGCCACCAAAATGCTGAAGGAAAAACACGACCAAAGGGCAAACTAACTTTCAAAATTAACTAAATTAACAGCAGCGATACTTCATCCGGTATATCTGATGTGACTGATTCAATCAGAAACATGCATGTATTTGAAGAAATGTTAATTAGATCACGAAAGCAAGCAGCCCTCAATCTTATGGTTGCAACAGGTCACAGCACCAGAGAAGTTTAGATAAAGTAAGGAGAAAGAGAGAGATTGTAGCCTCAGGCTTTGATCATGGAACTGTTAGTTTGTAATGCTAAGAAAACTACCTCATGCAGTTAGCATAACCACCAACTCTGCACCTCCAAGCACCAAGTTAAAATGCATGCAGCTTATCATTGCAAATGAATTCATTTACCCATGACCAAGGTGGGGAATATGACCTTTTCACGCCTAGTGGAGAAAAATTGGAACAGGTTATGCACGCAATAAAGACATTCTTGGGCATAACCCTGGATGCAAGAAATGGGGCAAAGCAAAGGTGTTCAACTAAGCCTCTCCAGACCTCTCCTCTTTGGCCTCTGCATAATGAGACTCTGCTCTGCACGGGCAGGCGATGGGTCCTATTTCGGTGACAACCAGCACTCCCACCACACTCCACTGCTGCAAGTGCATGACCCAGATAGAAGCCTAGAGCATTGCAAAGCACATTACAGGACATGGGATTACTCACCTGCATCTGAATTTCCCTGGAAAAGAGGGAACTGTGGGTAACTTTTATAAGGTGGGCTAGGGAACAGAAAGAAGACCCTGATTTCACAGCCTGATGTGTTACAGTCAGGGTTGTGGACAACAGTGTCCACTGTGTAAATACACCTACATGCTTCACAGGACTGCTAGAAGTGGGCAAGCAGAGGCACATCTCACATTCAAACTTTAGCTTGTTTTATTAAAACAAAGTCCAATGGATTCACAAAAATAACCATCAACTACAAGGACTTTGATGTTCAAGAAAGCAGGAAGGGGAGCAGGGGAGCGGGGGATCAGTGAACAAGGAGTTAATGCCCCAAGGAACAAACACCCAATGTTGGCTCACATGCTGTCTCAGCTCTGCTATTCAAGTGCCAGGCCTCTGTGGAGCCCATCAAGGTCAGAGCCATTTTGTTCCCCAACGGGACTGAAGTTCATAGCCATTTAAGAACAATTACAACAGCAAAAAATGAGTATCTATCTGAGAACATCCTCAGGTGCTGTTCTGCCATGCCCTGGCATCTAGACAGAAACATCATGTTCCTGAAGGAACACGTCTGCAGGAAACTAATCTTACACCAGAGACTTTGTTGAGCTTTAAAAAAAAAAAGGAAAAAAACCCAAGTAGATAAGTCCTGACTCTTCCAATTCTCCAGCGAAGCTTCAGTGCAAGCCCAGCTGTCCTCCAGACTTCCCCTAAAGCGATGCTCAAGTAATTTCTCCTACCCCTGCTCCCCTATGCCAGCTCCTGCCTATCACTGTCTTCAGCTGCCTGCTCTGCTCCACTCAGAGAGCAAAGAGCAGGTGTTTGATGGGAGATGGAGACTTGTCAAACATTTTAACCAACAAAATGGCAGAGGAAGGAAAGTAAATGGAACTATAATGATGTGGCTGAGTTACCTCTGTCCCAATCCCACCACCCAACAGCCAGCTGTTCTTTAGGCAGCAGCTGCAGATGGGATCAGATCTACGATGACACTTGGCTATTTCAGGCTCCAGCAACGATTAGGGGCAGGGAGAAGAGTACAGGGGCTGGAAAGAGAGGAGGAGAGGGGAGAAGAAAGGGCATGCCTTGAGTCAGCCCCTCATGCCCAGCCACCACAGCGCACTCCGGATCTGATGCCTGCCAGCGACGTGTGCCAGCACAGCTGGGAGCTTGGCTGCTGCTGCAGCATGTGGGCACGATGGGGCTGACCTCATTTAGGTAACAGCTTGGTTTAGCTTACATGTGCAGACAAATTATACAGGTTTTACATGGCAGCCGTGGAGATGTGTATACAGCACAGAGAGTGCCATCACGCCCAGCGTGCACAGACCTCAACAGGGGCAGGAAGGCCAAGTGGGAGCCGATGTAAGGGGAGAGGTGAGCAGCATTCAGGGGTGCAGAGGAGAGGGACAGGACAGCAGGGCCATGCAGGGATCTCTAAGTTGCAGATAAGCACATCAGTCATGTCCACCCCCTTATCTAGCCCACTAACATCCTCCAACTCTGCTGTAGAAGTTACCTATCAGGAGGCTGGGTTTCTAAACCTTTTTCAGCTACAACCTGCTCCTAACTCAAGGCAGCCAGCCCAGATAACAAGTGTGATGACAATCTGGATAATTAAAAGTGACCCCCACCCCACACAGCAATCAGCTTATTCGTCACACCACAACTCAATATAGCCACGCTGCCTCCTAAGAACAGCTATAATCTCTCCCTAGCAACTACCCTGACAGCTTGCACCTGAAATGCAGCCTGTGCACTGCAAGTGTGAGCACTGCTGTGGTGATGCATGGACCCCTCCGTCAGCCTTGCAGTATGCAGACAACCCACGAGTCTGTCCAATTTGCACATGACACTGACTTTAAGTCTCCGAACTCTTCCCTTCCAAAAGCAGCAAACAACAGTGGCTCTAAAAACTCTGAATGCCAGTTTCTAAGATGCAGCTTGCCCTGCTACCCACATAGCAACACGATTCAGCTCAAACGAGGATGACTGTAGGAAGCTCAGCTTGCCTGCTCTGTGTATGGCAATCTTTAGGTTGGCAAAAGCTCATTTAATTCTCTAAAATAAATTCTGGACTGAGGATGTGCTGAATATTAACATTAACTTGCACTGGCTTGAGGTTCAGCATGGAAGACTACTACTGCGCAGGGAGCATGGAGGGCGTTTTGCCCAGTGACACCAAGCAAAGCTCTCAATACCACCATGCTAACACCGGAGGAGTGCTGTGCTTTTCGCCCTGCTCCTCAGGGCTCCTCATGCAACCACTGGGCCCTGTGCTATGATGGACTGTGGGAAAACCCTCCTGCTGAACCACTTCCTAGCATCCAAGAGGAAGCTCTGACCATGGGCGAGTCACAGGAGACCCACGGGGTAGTTTCTCCTGTGAAAGCAGTTTCTGGCTTCAGGGCTGACGCACAGCACGGCCAGCATGGAGGCAGTTGCCCCCTCAATCAGCCAGAATTATGCTGTTAATGAGGTTTTCTTTTCCCCTAACAGAGGGGGAAGTAGAGCAAACAGGGCACCACCCTCCAAGTGAGCATTTGCTGCCTACACTCAGCTGTTCTTACCAAGGGAATCTCCAGATTTGCAGTTAATGTACTTCCCCACGCACGAGCGCACCAGTAGCTATGGCAACTCCACCACTACTTACTTGAGATCCTTTCAAAAGGGCACGTTCACTTCACTAGCCGGTTTGCTGCCTGGGGTTTTTGTATTACCTGAGATGCAGCTGCCAAGAGATTAGGCAGCAGAGGGACAGAATAGGCACTGACATCCTACCACCTAAGAGACAATCACGCTTGTTTTTCTCTTTGCTTTACAGAAATCAGCACTGTCACCTTCCCTGTCCTCTTGAGACTTTGGCTCCACAAATTATTTGTCCTATAGGATGAAAGCTGTGGTGGGCTAAAAACAAGCCAAGAAAAACTTCTGCTCCAAGTAGCATCCTGAAATGCACTCCCCTTTAGGGCAAAAAATATATCCCAACTTACCCTTTGTCAAAGAAAGAAGTATGCCCTGGATGAGGGTACTTTGTGCCATTGCTGTTCATCATGCCGCTGGTAACATTCCCTGAAATGTAGGATTTCCGTGATGCCTGGTCCTTTGCAAAATTTCTGC
The DNA here is from genome assembly GCA_013389945.1 of Fregata magnificens. Lineage (NCBI taxonomy): Eukaryota > Metazoa > Chordata > Aves > Suliformes > Fregatidae > Fregata > Fregata magnificens. The sequence continues at coordinate 775,500 of WAAD01021026.1, read as the reverse complement.
AAGCAGCTAATTTGGATTCTAAGGCCTGGGAAAGGGAAGAAAAAAATGTCAAAAGGTAGTATCATTAAGAGAAAGTATTTTGCTGCTCGAGTTCAGGCTTTGTCATGACCCCAAGATCACCATGATCAGGACCCCAGTGTGATCACCTTTGGCAAAAACTGAAATAAATGGGAACAAAGCTGCCATTTTCTCTGGCACCCAGCCACAAAGGAAACCCACACAACAAGATGCAGATGCAGACTGCCAGGCACAACTCAGTTCCATTACAGCTCAGATTTTAGAACACATCAACTATTAATTACCTAAAAAAAGGGAAGCCAATTCTTAGCAGAAATTACCAAAGCCTCTTGCTTCAGAACAAGAGGTGCTATAGCCACAGCATCGGAAGGAGGAATCAAATCAAAGGCAGCAGCTAAGCCCATCTCTGTGGTCTGTACCTCATCTCTACTACTTCCAAGCTACCCTGGAGAGATCTTTTTCCCCTATACCAGGTGACAGTCTCTGCCTCATCCACTGACTCCTGGCAGGAGGGAGACCAAAATCCTGATTCTCTCCTTCACTTCAGAACATCACCTGCCCTTTCTGCTGTCTGTCACAAGCTGAGGCTTAACTTGATGAAAATCCACCTGGTCCAGCAGAAAATCTATTTGTTATATCCACCCTGTGCGTGGGGGCATTCACACATTTGCAGATGCATGCACTTGAGACAAAAACCTCATCTCCCCAAACATGGGGTTTGGTCCTGTTCCACATAGAAAAATATTGCATTAATAAGGTACTGACATACTATCAGAAGTAACTGAACACTATACAGTCTTCTTCTAGAAATCCATGTAAGCTTCCTTAGTGACTATACAGGAAGACATAGATATTGACCTCTCTCTTGGTCTCAAAGCACCTATCAGCTGGAAATAGCCAGTGTGATCTACGCCAAGTGACTCCCTGTCTCAGCTGCAAGCACGAAAGCTGAGGGAAACCTTCTTGCAGAGAAGGGGAGTCTAAGGCTTGGGATGAGGCATCCTACGAGCAGCCAAACTCAAAGAAATCCCGAACTTCCTACAGTTATTACTAAACAAATGCGTGAGCTGGAATTTTGTCTCAGTGGCAGAGTGTGTGTGCCTACGAGCAGGCTGGGAAAGAAGCATGCTTATTTGGCATTTCCTGTCCTTGCAGAGTAATCACACAGGATTGTGATTAAGCCTCCTAAATCCCCTGCAGACTCTTACTCACAATGATCCCATTTTAAACATGTCACTCCGGAACCCCGAGTCGTCCTGCTGCCCTTTCAAACCAACTACAAGCTCACTGGCTCCAAATACAAGCAACGAGGTAGTTTTTAATTTCAAACTTTGCTAAAACAACTGCCTCTAATGCAGCTATTGCTGTTCTCAGTGTTAACCATAAGGGACAGAGGAAAGCCAGCCCCGGAGGCTAGACACCAAGGCCATATATGCTTCCACTCAAAACACTAACCACTGAGGCACATCAACAAGCTTCTCATAACTCAAAAGTCATGTCTTTGTTCAACTGGAAAGCCTGGCAGCCTAAACAACGCTGGAACAGATGTTTAAACCACTTCTTCCCCGCTTATAGTGGTAATCCCTTTAAAGGCTCACACATTTCACTTCCCCATCAACTACAGATGGGAACATTCGGTTTCTCCTGATTTTTCTTCTCACTTTCTTATCAAAGGTCTCTAGATTTTTTTCCATTTTCAGCACCTGTTGCAGATCTCCCCAGGCACATGAGGAGACACAGGCAGCATGATCTCAGCTCCTCTCCCATGACATGCAGCAGGCACCCAGAGTTTGAGGCCCAGCTCTGCATCTTGGTCTCATTACAGAGGAAGCTGCAGGCCCCATTTAAAGTAAGAACAAGTAGCTGATGGTGTCTAACCTCATATACCAAAGTGCTTGAGAAACCTTTTACTCCAAATATGAATTTCATCACCCAAAATTGGCATCAGAACCTTAGTAACATGCTTTACAAATCAAGATAATTAAAAAAATACATTATCACATACTAAGCACTGAACGTGGATGATTTGGAAACTACAGCATGGATTCAGCATGGGCCAAGGCCTTGTTGTACTTACAAACCAGGATGAAAGCTCAGTGACAGCAGCACAGAGCTAGGAATACTTCAGTTCAGAGCACTCACCCCCACTTTCCGTAACAGATCTCCCACAATGTTGAGTGCAGATATTCTAGCTGAAGGAGTAAGGGGGCTGGTACCAAATCCATTTGGTATAGCTGCAAACACAGATACATTTTATTATATGCTCCACTCCTCCACAGTTCATTTTTTTTTAAATTTAAATAAATCAACTTCTACATAAAAAGGTAAATCTAAAATCCTAACGCAGACTTTTCAAACAACTACCCCACAGTAACACACAGAATACATGATCACTAGCCATGGAAAAACGAAAAAGCTTAATTCCTGTCCACTGCCCTCTTTCCCATTCGACCTACACGCAGAGTTCATGCACTCTCCATCTGCAAGGCTATTGCCCGCAATCCATCTAATCCAGCCAGACCTTCCTCTGGAATCTACTCTCTCTAATTTGAAAAATAACGTATTAATCCTTGTGATTGTCCAGAGCCTTCCAGATGGGGGAGGGGACTGGACTAACATCCTGCTGCCTCACAGAGAAAACAGGACCCCTGAGAAGTATGTGTGGTAACAGAGACTCCAGACTGTCAGAATCACTGACCATCATTTACCCACCACCGCTACTCCACATTTAAGCAAAAATATCAGTCACTGCACTTCCCTGCAATCCCAAACGTCTTCAGTGCAGAGTGCAAACCCCCACCCCCCAAAAAGCAGTATCTAAGCTTCACTGTCCTTCTTTTCCGTGCTAATTACTCATTATACTCCTTAAATGCACCTGATGCTGCTACAGGATTTAAACATCCCTTATGCAATGCATGTGGGATCCACATGTACCTACATTTACTTCAAGCTCACTAAAAAGCACCAGGCCTCAAGTTGTTTGTTAACAAGCTGAACATACTGCCAAACAACTAGACACAGTTGCTATGAATTATACCTTTTGGGGAAGGAAAACTATTTTCTGATCCTTTTCCAACGGGCGTAGCTGGCAAGGAGAGAGACGCCTGGACAGCCGAATCCATCTTTTCACAGTCTAGAGTCGGAGAACTGGGTGCTGACTTTCGGGTGACTTCTTGTTGCCTTTCCCGTACTGCTAGCTCTTGCCGTAAGTCTAAGGGTTGAGAGAAGAAAAAAAACCCCAAACTCAAAAATACATATTAGCAACTGATTTCTCTAACGAACACTGTTCATTTGGGAGGGAGGAGGAGGAGACCCTTTGCCATAGCCCTATATTAATTTCTTGCTGCTGGCTTTCTCCAGCTGCAAGGACCCCCACCTCAGAGCAGTCACAGCCCAATACGATCACTTCCTGTTGCAGCTGGGAGTGGAGGGGCAGCAAACAGAACCCTCCCCAGACCAGAGAGCTGTGTGGTCCCACCGAGCACGGCAAGTGACTTAGCCTCAGTATTTTTCCCCATTTGTAGTGCGAGTCCCATGGAAAGTGTGTGACAAAAACTGTAGCTGGTCACAAATGCCTGCTGAACTACATTCAGCTCCTGCTCAGAGGTTGGAAAAAGAGAGGGATCACCTATTCTTGTGTTTCCAATTCCCCACGTTATTCTTCCAGTTAATAATCCACAGGACTCCACACTAGCCAAAGACAGTCAAAGGGTTGTATCCAGTTTTTTGATGCCCCAACAAGTAAAAGAGCAGACTGGAGATGCTGGGTAGTCCGAACGGCAGGGAAAGAGACTGGAGATTAGGAAACCCATGTTTTATTCTCACCTCCTCTCCAGACTGCTGCTTACCCCTACCTTGTTCCCTCCCGTTTCCACACATACTTGCTACAAAGAGCATCCAGCACAGCTCAGCAATGAATCTATAAAATCCTTAGAAGGGACTAGATGCAAATAAACAATACATTACAAAAGAGTGTTGTTCCTTTTTCGGTAGAGCAACTTAATCTTTCATAGACGTTATTCCTTGCTTAAATCTGGTACAACGTGCAAGAGCAAAATTAGTTGTACATTATGGCTTTTAAGTTATCATAAATATTTAGAACTGATTTTAAGTAAAACAGCACAGCTGAAATGAAAATCCATTTGGGCTCCTAGAAGAGGATTTGTGGCTGTCCAATCAGAAATGTTATATTTGAGTTTGACACCATATCAGTTCTTTTAGTGGCTAGTGTTCCTGCTTGCTGTCAGGGAGAATAACATGTAGCTTTGCTACCCTAACAAATGCTAAAAATTTCCAGATGACTCATCCAAGAAACAAGATGTCTTTTTTTGCCGATTATTCCAGTGTTCTAGAAAAGTCCCCTAGGTTTTGCTGTTTTTTCCAGTATCATTGCCCTAACCCCAAATTACAATACGTATATTTCCTCAGAAAATACTTAATCTCTCTTTTCATATTTATCATAAAAACCCTGTGCTTCCAATAGAGGTTTTCAATTTGTGGGGCACAAACTTGGTTCAAAGAGGTTCACAAAGGAGAACAACAACAAAAAATCCCAGCCTGCTGTCAAGTGTGTTGTCTTACACTCAGATCTAGGCCTTAACTGAGGAATTATTTTAGAAAGCTTCATTGGGAAACAAAGTTGAACACCACTAATCTCTAAACTACATTAATGGCAGGCACAGGCTTATGAGCAGATCATCCCCACTATTAGAGAAATCAGTTTTCACCAGCCATTAAAAAAAATGCTTCGCCAGCATCCTCAATGTGAAATCCATTGGCAAATTCCCAACTCCTGATCATATATCCCAGAACACTATCCCAAACATCTCTGATCCCACAGGTCTAACCACAGTCTTTACTGGAATATCTTAAATAAACCAGGCAATTTCCAAGAGGTTTAAAAGGAATACAGGAGACAGGATTTTTCAAGAAAGGTATTTAACCATTTATCATGTATTTCCCTGTCACTTCCTGTGCTTTCCCTTCCTAATACAAGGCATAAAGCCACAGTGAGTGGAAGCTTTTGAAGCACACTTCCTCAGTTCTATTACATGTGTGGAACATAGCATTTTTGTACTCACCTGTGTTAAAAATCCTGAATGAATCTGATATTAATTTTGCCCTACATGAGGTAATTTTTACTCTGGACATACAAAGAATAGAGAACATACTGTTAGTAATACCTAACACTTTCATTATGCATCCAGTTCAAGTCTCGTTATGTGATGATTTCTATAAACATGAGCTTTGGTTGCTACATGTCTCTCTTAGCAAGCCAACAATGTACCAAGACACAGAACTAATCAAGCAAGCCATACCTCTTGCTTCATCCTTTAATCTCTGTACAGAAACTAGCAACGATTCCTTGTCATCCAGTTCACTTTCTAAAAACGCATTTCTCTCAATAGCTTGGTTCAGCCTTTGTTCAAAGTCTTCCAATGAAACTATTGTTGCCCTAGAAACAAAATCCAGAATATTAGGTTCTTCAGCTCAGCCAACATAAAAGCGTATTCAAAAAACATAACAGAAGAAAAATGTTAGCAGGGTCTACATTCAAGTTAGTCATTTGAAAGCTATGGAAATGCTTCTTAGAAAGGACTAATAAACTCCAAAGAAGCAGGGGGATAAGATGAAAAGAACATGATAGCATCTGGCTCTCAGAGATGTAACAAAGAGCTGGGAAAAAGCCAGTCCAGTGCACCCATTTCCATTTTTCCCAAGCCATGCTTGTGCTGGTTTTGGCTGGGGTAGAGTTAATTTTCTTCAGAGTAGCTAGTACGGGGCTGTGTTTTGCATTTGTGCTGGAAACAGAGTTGATAATACAGGGACATTTTCATTACTGCTGAGCAGTGCTTACAGAGTCAAAGCCTTTTCTGTCCCTCACCCCACCCCACCAGCAAGGAGGCTGGGGGTGCACAAGAAGTTGGGAGGGGACACAGCTCGGACAGCTGACCCCAACTGACCAAAAGGATATTCCATACCATATGGCGTCATGCTCAGTATATAAAGCTGGGGGAATAAGAAGGAAGAGGGGGGACGTTCGGAGTGATGGCGTTTCTCTTCCCAAGTAACTGTTATGCACGATGGAGCCCTGCTTTCCTGAAGATGGGTGAACACCTGCCTGCCGATGGGAAGGAGTGAATGAATTCCTTGTTTTGCTTCGCTTGCGTGCGCGGCTTTTGCTTTACCTGTTAAACTGCCTTTAGCTCAACCCACAAGTTTTACTCTTCCGATTCTCTACCCCATCCCATCGGGATGTGAACAAGTGGCTGTGTGGGGCTTAGTAGCCGGCTGGGGTTAAACCACAGCAATGCTCCAAAGCCATACATTTAATCGGTGCATCAGCTCAGGTGGTGCTGTACCCTCCAGAGCTCTGGACAGGCAACAGCCCAGTGCATGCAGAAAGCAGGGCACTGGGATATTACCTAAGACTCAATTCGTTCCATGATTTCAGTGGGATAACTCATGTGTGTCAAAAGTTAGTCATGAGGTTAAGAGCCTTGTGGAAACAGGGCCTCAGCTCTCAGATCTTTTTGCCAGATAGCCAGAGGCTCATTCCTGGTCCCGCTGAATCAATGGCAAAATTCCCATTCAGCAAAACGGAAGCAAGACCTACTCCAAAACTGGGCGTTTCTAACAGCAGCCTGTTCATTTTATGCATTTATAAGGGATAGATTTGTTCCCTACAGTCATTAAGCTGTTATGCAAGGGAAGAAGAGACTCCTTTGGCCTGTTTCATTTAAACGGGACTATGTAAACCATTACCTTCTTACTTCAAAGGGGCTTTGAGCTACAAGGATCACAAATATATTATAAGAGTCACCTAGCTAGTAGTATCAAAAGCAGCGCACTGGCCTGGCTTGCTCTGAGCCTGCTTGCACTGCTTGTTTCTCACCGGAACACAAAGCACTTTGGTCCCCCTGCCTTTCATTTCGTGCTGTAACGTAACGCTACCAGCTGATGGAGGTGAACTCCAAGGATAAACTGCACTGTTCAAAGAATCAAATGTCTTGGGGTTTCTTTGGGTTTTTTTGAGTGTGTGTTATTTTCCTTTTTAAGGAATAATAAAATGATCAATCTAAGTAGCAAAGAAAAGATGTAGTGAAACTGTAAGGAAAGAAAGAGTTTGCAGCCTTCACCTCTTTGCACGTTCCAAGTCATCGTTGGCCTGCTCCAGCTCCCTCACATACTTATGCAGCTGATCTTTAATGGCCCGTGTCTGGCTCAGGTCATCCTCTAACAATGACACTTGCTTGTAACTTTGTGCATACTGGTGCTCCAGTTTCTCCTGAAAGAAAGAAGTAGCGAGATAAATATCAGTCGCATACGCTCTCCAAGTCATCAGTAGTAAAATGGGACAAAGAAAGTAACATACTCGCTGCACTCTGCTGATTTGGGATTGCTGGTAATACAGAGCAAAAAATGGAGAGGTAGAAGGAACACGCTCTGAATATCAGAGCTGGACACAGTATAAAATCACAAATGCTGCATTGTGCGCAGACATCTTGCCACGACACAGCTGGCTGCTCAGAGATGCATCCCTGCATCTGTTCCCAACAGCCTGTGCTGACAGCTGCTCTGAAGCCTCAAACATCTAGGAAGCCAGAGAGAAATCTAACTGCACAGCCTCCCCTTCGCTGCCTCTCCCTTGACAATAGCCACACTGTTACCAGAAATTGTCTGACATCTCCATTAGCAAAAATGAGAGCCACTGAAATCTGTTACAAAACCTCCAGGTCCACAACCTCATCCTCAAATGACTGGAAGAATTCACTCCCAAACACGTTCTCACCAGCTCTGAAGGTACAGATAGGGGCTTACAGAAAAACTGCTGACCTTATAAAACACGTACTGACCTTACAGATACAGGTGGGACTGGATACGCGAACAAGTAATCCCATAAACTTTACTTCCACTGGGTAAGTTTCCAACCTTTGCCTTCACTAAAATAACCCAACACTACCAAAAATGATGCTTTTCCAAGATTCCAAAAGAGGAAAGAACTTGTTAACATAGAGGCACCAATTAAAAGTTACCTTCTGCACATGAAGATCCTTATGCAATTCCTGTCTCCACAGATACCATTGTTAACAATGAATTAGGAGATTCTCTCTGAAAGATGTGCACAAATCACTCATCTTCAGCTTTCTCTAAGGTCTCATAAAACCAAAGAGACCTTCTGGGCAAAAAAACTAGTTTGCAAAGAAAGACGACAACGCAGTGGTCTGATAAAACATACTTGTGTTGTCCACCCTGTTGCTATGCTGATGTTGCCTGTGTAACTAATAAAGCTACTACTTGGCAAAGCCTCGAGAATTCAAACAAACAAGCACAAACTCCATGACGAGAGTTTCATGATGTGAACAAGAAAAATGCTGCCAGAAATTTCCCTGGTAAGTTGCTAGCCTTATTTGGAGTACACGTCGTACTTAAGTCTGGATCTTAAACAGACAACTCCTTTACTTCATTTGGATATTCAGTGATCAAGAACAGACCAGACACTCTAAAGTGAGATCCAAGACATATCTGTAAGAAGAGGCAATGCTATTACAGAAAAGACCTACCTTTAATGTCTCCACTTCATATTTCAGTCTTTGGTTATCTGCTTGCAAATCTCTATTCCTCTGCTCAGCTTGCACTAGCTGTGCCTCCAACTCAGCTTCTAATTCTCTGCTTCCCTCCTGAAATTCAGCCAGCTCTTCACGAGCTTCCTGGAAGCTGTAAGGAGAGGATTTCATTAGTCGAAAATCCAGCATCTCCCAAGTTAAAACAAAATCCACAGCTCTTCGAAAATAATATGCTGAAAAAACAGGAGTTTTAAAGTACTTAAGTGTCATCCATAGAACTCTAAGGGGGAAAAAGAAAAATGGGGAAACAGAGAAATCACATTAAGCCTAGCTATAAAAGGAAATTAATTCTCTTACATCAAAAGAAACAGCTACGTTAAATGCGTGTGTGAATGCAAACCTGTATCAAGGCTATTTACAGGATTCATGGGAGTCTGAAAACCACTTTGTACTCCATTAGCTTTCACTGCTAGCAGACTTGATAGAGTCAATGAATTAAGCAAACATTTAACCTGATTTTGGTCAAAAACTGTAAGAGAGAACAACAGTTTCTGGATCTCTGCACTACCCGGAAATTTAAGGTTCTTGAAAAGCACGAAGGTTTGAATCTTAGGGTTCCTGAGCACTTCGGCAGGAAGCCAGCACATACCTACCTTATACCACTGCAAGTTATTAAATACTAGAAGTAGCCACTCCACATACTTTGCTTATTAAATTTGCACTTTACCATACATAATAGCTCAGCTCTTAGCAAGCAGCAGAGAAAACTAACAAGGCTTTAGGAAACAACGTATCCACTGGTGTCTAAGACAGAATTTTCTGACACTCAAGAACAGCTTAGAGTTCTTCACATGGACAGGGCCCTCCACATGCCCAACACCTCTGCCCCCCAAAAAACCCAAAAGCAAACAAAAAAGCAACTTGCACCTCGGGCTCTTTGGGCTTGAGAGAGGTTTACCTGGCTTCACCTCAACTGCACACGAGTAACACTGAATGCAAACAAAGTGTTCCAAAGAAAATACACTGGGAGCCTCTAATGCCCCCCCCTCCAAAAAACCCCAAACAAACCACACCCCACCCCCACAAGAAGCACAGCATTACTCAAGACAGCAACCTGTCTTGCCGTTTTTGGTAACCAAAAAGGCCTGTGCCCCCTTAAAGATGCAAACCACTGGTACAGGCTGCACTATGTGGTACAGTACACTTCAATAAATTGCAGCAGACACCAGATCAGCCACTTTTCATACCAGTAATTCAACTACAAGAAGCTCGAGGGAACAGTAATGATACAAGGGAATCCCAAAGGCGCCTTCTTATGATAAAATGTCAAGATACTACTTAAGGCAACACTTTAATTATACAAAGATGCACATGATCGCAAAAGGGCTCTGCTCTTGCTCAAACATGCTCGAAACATAGCCTGGAGTTCATGGCATGGTAACACTGTGTAAGAAACACTCAGCTCCCACAAGGCTGGAAATTTTAAAGCTGGAAATGTAGAGAGTCTTTCTAAAATATCTAATACCCATCTTGGTGTAGCCTTGCAGAGAAATAGATTAAACAATGTTCTGCTCATTAAGAACCAAATGCAGCCTGCAAATCTTCATCAATACCTTTGTTTGTACTTCAATGAAAGCTCTTTCCAATACGCAGTTTCCTCCTTTGGACTCGAAAAAGTTGGGGTTTCTTCACTGTCCATGATCAATACGACCTGCAGGATACAAACATAAGAATACACTCAGGATAAATAGACAGGCAGACCGCCCCCAAAACTGCTGCTAAGTACTGGGCTTCATCGCCACAGCCTTTCTGACAGCGGCATCCAGACTTGGCACCCGCAAGCAGGATGTTAATGATCCCTAACAAGCATAATTCAGCACAGAGACCTGCTGCGACAAGCAACGTAATTTTACCCAGCTTCTGGAAATGCTCGTGCAGCAGCCTGAAATAAGACCAGAAATTTTGGCTGTATTTTGTACCTGCCACCAAAGCAGCAGTTAATGCCACAAGCTCACTTAGGACCACAGCTGATAAGGATATTGAAATTTACAGCTATCACAGTTTCCACTTTCATTCATAAAATGTTCTTAAAGAGATTTTGCCTCCTGATGCCAACACAGTGATGTACGCTACAACTATTAGAGCTGCAAAGGCATGTAATGAACGAGGACAAACACCCTGTGGTCGACCACTAACACACTGTGCTGCGGAGATTAAAATTCAATTTACTCTTCCTATGTTGAGCCCTAGCTAATTCCTGCTTTCCTGTAAAGCATGCAGGTAACAGAAGTTATCCACATAGTTTTGCTCCCTCTGTCCTCTCAAACAGACACAAGAAAGATGAGCCTCTTTCATAAAATTACATGTTCGTGTCATACAACAGTGCTTCCAGCCTGGAAGTGTTCAGAGGACCAGCTTCCCACGTCAAGGCAGGGGGACCATGCTCTCTGGATGAGGACCTCCTTTCTTCAGCTGCTTGGACCGCTGGATGCCATTTGCACCGCTGCTTGGCTATTAGCTGATGTAAGAAACACAACCCAACACATACTTTTTATGCCGGTGCTCAGTGATGGAGCAATACAGAGTCCAGGGGGACACAAGACATTTGAGGCCTCGACACACACCAGGTCTCAGAAGCTGAGGAAGATGATGAAGTGGTGGTCATTGTCCTGCCATGCACAGCATGACCAAGAGAAGTGTTCAGATAGGCCCAGTTCCCAACCACAGCCAGGGGATGCACCACACCATGTACCATTTCTGAGCTCTCCCCAAGCAATCCCACAACTCTTTTACGAGTAGGCATCTTTTTTTCTCCCCAAAAGTCAAGACTCAAATTCTGTTATTAACACCCAGAAAGAATAAGATGAAGCCAACCTCTTCTCTGTTTGAAGCAGAGGCTTTAAACAACGCTTGCATCAAGCTCATCAATCAGTAATAGCTGACCTAGAAGTCCTGACTTTCACACTCTAACAGGCATCAATAGCCAACACTGTCCCTTCAGGCCTAAAATTTTCACGCTAATATGTCCTGCATCTCAGTGACCCACATTCTAGACACCTAAAAGTGGGACAAAACAATCCCATGCTTTCATCAGAGGGCAGACAGGCTCATTTCAGAGACTGGCACTTATCTCACAAATAAAGCGAGGCCGAACTGGCACATTTGTTCTTCAGCTGAGACTGCAGCTGCTACAACCCAAGGGCACAAGATCAAGTTTATGCAGAGGGTGCTAAGCACCTCAAAACCACCCCAACTCTCACACTGTGTTTATTTAACTTTATAGCTTTATTGTAGAAGCAAGTTTGTCGTGAATCAGGTCTCCATGCTGCCCAAGAGAACTGATGGTGTTTCCTTTTCTGCATTGCCCTGTACTGAGAAAATAAAACATAGATGTGGAGCCATTATAATTCCCCCAGCAAATATATTTTCAGTCCTGCTGTACCTCTTCAGATAAAAGTTTCTTTGGGTGTACATGCTTCAGTTGTTGCACCTGTTACCAAGGCATCTTAATCACAACACAGGACAAATCATAAGTCCTACGCAAAAGACTGTTTACAGTACAGGTAGAGCCCATGAATCACCTCCCAAACTGTTGCGGTTTTGCAGCCGGGCGCATTAAGGCGAGCAGACATCTGCTGTGGCTCAGGCACGTGTCAGGCAGCTCCTGAACCGCGATTCAAATTGCCAGGAAGAGGTGAACAGCTCGGCTCAGCTACTGCTGCATGCTGCCCGTAACATTAGTCCTGCACTGATCTCACTGAAACCACTTCAGTAAAAGCCTTCTGACCTTTCCCTTTAAGGCACTCGGCTCTAAACTGGCACACTCCGAGAGGCTTAGATCAGCAAGAAGCACATTCTCCCCAAAATAATTGAGGCGTAGCACAGAACGGAGTTAGCTCCCACAGCTCCAGATGAGCTGATCTCAAAAGGTAAACATCCAGGAAGCCACCCATCAGCAAAATTCAGGATGTGTTTAGAAAAAAGTTTGTACAAGGAAGTAGCTTACATCATTTCCTAGAAGTAGCCGAGTTAAGGTGTGCCTGGGCCCAAGACTCCTTCCTGTCTGCTCACATGAGGCACACCCTTGGACATAACCATCCCAGGAATCCCTGCAAACACAGCAGTCTGCGCGAGAAGCAGGAAGGGCTGTCTGGGACCCACAAGTACTTACAGAGTCACCAACTGCCAATGCAGGAGATTCCCCTCCCGCCTTCCTTGTCAAAAGACCCTTTCCTTTTAGCCACCAGAGGGAGGAGATTCAGCCCTGTGGTACTTCAGGCTTCTCAGCAGCAACTCTTCCTTCCCAAGCCCACCCAGGGGAAGCAAGTTGACCTTTTCCAAGTCTACCATCCCTTGCCTGCCTTGGTTAAGCAGGCAATAGTTAATGATTACCCACATCCCATGTCTACCATCATGCCTAATGCTATCAGCATGGATTTTTGATCTGCTAACTGCACTGCCTAAACACCTACATCAGATGCTAATGCCAGCGTGCAATACTAAGCTCCAACATCCATATCCCAGTTTTTATACACAGTTGTGTTGTCTTCCCTCACAGGCATGAGGGACAAGAAAAAGAGATAAGAGCACATATACGCACTCTGCCAACAAGGTGGTTCATGGCCAAAATACTAGTCTGAGAGTTGGGAGATGCAGACAGCTTCCAAACATGCCACCAGCACACACGTGGCCATAAGTAAATCACTTCACTTCTGCCAACCTTTGCCTTTTCCCTCTATTTATGGCATAGAAACACGGGCCTATCTAAGCACGTGCATATGCCTGGCAGAAAGCAACTCCTAGGCAATTTTAAACAACTAACGTGTGGGAGAGCAGATGCCCACAGAATACCAAGAGTTTAACAAAAACTGCTTTGCTTCAGCCTGTTGCTGGTTGTCCCGGCTCTGGGCATTATGTGAGGAGCTGAGAAACAGCACGGCAAGTCCTTCCTATTCACAGGCTTCTTTGCATACGTGGCACTTGCAGAATCAAGTCTTTGACAAACAACACTGACGCTTTCAGGATACAGACAAGACAATGCAGCAGCGTCTTCCAGGGAAAAATGAGAGCAGGCTTACGCTGCTGCCCACTCGAAATTCATTACAACACAGCTTAGCATTCACGCAGCGCCCTGGGAAAACTCAGCTACGTGGGCATAACTCCAGGATCCGAAGCAGCTCTCAAACAAGAACTACGTTCAAAACATGGTGGGTCCTTTCAAGCCTCCCCTTACACAGTCAGCGGGACAGAGTAACTCTCCACTGTTAAAATGGAACAGCTTTTCCACACTGCAATTACTCTAAAAAAATGCAGCTTGTAGGTTAAGAACTTCTCTAAATCCAGGCAGTTTTGTACAGGACAAATCTGGTTTCCCACCTCCAAAAGCCTCCTTACAAGTGAGATGTTCAGTATCCTCTGGATATTACAAGAACCAGAGGCTGAATCCAACATGTAGCAGAAGTAACTAAACTAACATGCAGACAGTATTTTTCAAGTAGCTTAAGGAATCTTGCATTCAAGGCCAAACCGAAATCTTTAAGGAGCCACCTTTCAGCTAAGTCGTGTAAACACAAGCACAGCTTGAAGTGTAACACAGTACCTTAAAAAAGCTTCCCAGGCTCTCCATGTGACTGGAGGCTGCTGCTAGGGTTTGCATCAGATATCAGATCAAAACACTAAGCTTGAAATATGACACGATACTTCGACTTTTACCCACCCCTTCCCACAGTCAGGAATCCACTCCTCCCCACTCTCAAAGTCCACTTAATTCACTGACGCATCGCGGTAAGGATGAGCTATAGAAGCATGTCCAAAGTGATTTTGAGTACTGCTCGGAGGCAGCTGCAATTCACCCAGGATGTACCTGTATCATCTCAAGTGGCTGGATAAACCATTCTTCCTGATTTTAATCACCCCACATTCTCCCCTTTAAAACTTGCTTAGAAATATTTGCCATATAAAGTGAATGAATATTATTTAATGTTCACGAACAGGTTGTTCTTCTGCACATAGGCCACCAGCTTTCTTCCTCACAATCCTCTTTGCCCAATATTTTCAGACACAAACATGAAGAATTAAGCAAAGCAATGCCACTCGAGTGCAACAAGCCACAGTGCTATGACTCCCTCATCCACATGTTTTGTCCATTGACCTTCAGAATTGAGCAAGTAAATACCTGAAATAGGACTCAATAAAGAAATTCTGCCAAGCTCACATCTGGCCTTCAGTTCTCGAGATAACAACCCATTCTGGCTATCAGAGTCCCCAAAACTGCCAAGTGCCACATAGTTGCCGCAGTCATCCCCTTCTCACACGGAATGACTCTGCCATTGAGTGCTGGCGCCGGCCAGAGCTGCCGTGAAGAGCAGGAAGGACTGCCAGCAACCAGGTCTTCCTCCTCTTCCCATTTTATGCTGATTCACAGACAGAAAAGCAGAAGAAATCCTGTTTCCACCATTCTTCACCTCCTCAAACCATGAGAACCAACAGGTGACCCCTCAAACCCCTGGATATTTTTCCAAAACCCAATCAGGATTCAAAGCAAAGGAACGTGAGCACTCCAGCCAAAAATCAAAGCAAATTTGCATTGTCTTTCACTTATTAGAATATGGAAAACAAACAAACAAAAGCCATGGATTAGATTTCACCAATCAATTTGTGCTTGTTTTTCTCATCCTGAAATAGGAGCTGGAGGCATTTTCATATGCGTTTTGGAAGGCTGCCTGCTTCCATCGCTGCTTCGGAAAGCAAACCTCTGTCTTTTCCTGCAATACTATTTTTGAACTGAATGTTCTCTGGTGAACCACAACAAATGCCTCCTTGCCTCTTACAACAGCAGCATATGAGCTTTCAGGAAAAAAAGAAAGTCACAGAGCACAGCGTCAGCACAACACTCCTTCCTCTGGTGTAATAATAAATCCTGCCTTTCCAATTTGGACAGCGCAGGAGGCAGAAGATAACCAAATCCTACCTGCAGGAACTTTGTGCCAGGTTCAGACTAAAAGCCTTTAAGATAACCAAACACCATACAGTAAAGCCTTCTTATCTCAACAGCCTCTTGTTGAATCGGCCTTATTAATCAAATAAAACAGGTATGCTTTACACAGCATGGCCAAGACTCGCACACCTTGTGAATATATGATATCCAGTGGGGCAAAAAACCCTTGATGAGTTAGCCAGCACCAGGATGCAAGCCTTGAAACCAGAAGAAAGGTACTGATGCAAGAAGCCTCTTTTCAGAAATCAAGCTACAACTACCAAAGGCATCAGAATTTAGTATTAAAAAACATTTATTCCTTTCACAAACATGGGAAGTTTAAGACATCCAACCTCTATTTGTTCCCAAGGAACACCACTGAAGTGCCTTAAAAAGGAAAATGTGAAGAGGTTGGTGCTCCTGATGCAGGTTCAGTATCTGCAGAGATGAAGAAAAGGCCCCTGGAGACACACATGTCTCAGAACAGTCTGGGCCTGACCACGAGAACAATTTGCTCCCAGCTCTGTACCCAGGAAACCCAGAGGGATGAATCCATGCAGAGCAGAAGGGCATGGAGTACACAGCAAACTGAGAAGGAAATTAAGGCTATGAAAAGGATATGCTTCTCCCTGCAAAACCAACCTCTTAGGAAAGTCGGTGAGGTATGAGACTCATATGAGGTATGAGAGATACTCACCAGGAGACCTGATCCTGACTCTACAGTGGAGGCTGACAGCTGGCACAAGCTGCCACGTGCCTGCACACCCCACCACCACCTCTGGAGATTATCCACCCAACTTGCATCTTCTCAAAGTCACAGTTGCCTGGTTTCTCTTCAAATCTTGACAAATTACAGAGCATCCTACCCAGAAGCAATGAATTTATCTGAGAGCTTATGACACACACAGCAAAGAGCTTGCGACAAATAATAGCACACGGGTCCCTTGGGCCTCCCTATTATCTCAGCAATTAATACCATCCTGATGACGACATTCCCTGGAAAGGTGGTGGCCAGAGGGCTAAGATGCTTCTGAACACTGCAGAATGACAAGTCACCAAGAAACTTTAAGGGAAAAGCACTTAGCACAGGTTTCTTCCAAGAGGAGTGAATTCTGTTGCTTTTACATCTCTGAAGTTCTACTAGTGCCAGGAAGGGGAAAATGGTTTTGAAAAATGCCACCCAAACGCTAGTCATGGGCCAGCCATCAACAGAGAGGGCCTTAGGTCTCTTCAGTAAGCACTTAACAAGATGAGAATTAAAAATAAATCCCCAAACTCTATGTTGACCAGGAGAGGGAAGCAACACAATCTGCTACTGAGCGGCATCGACAGAAGAGCCCTCGAGGGACACAATCATATCAAGAAAAATATGCCTTGATAGGCATGTCTCATTTTGCCCATGGATGAATGCAGTACAGTAGTGAAAAGACAGTTTGCTTGAACACACTTAATTTCATAGTTTATCGTGATTATGTTTGTGGTGTCACAAACGTCAAGAATGACTGTAAAAAGACCATTTCCTTTCTGTAGTCTGACCTTCCCTGCTTCTCAGAAATAACTATAATAGACTGAGGGAATAAATAGCACTTTGTTGCTGTACTTTTTGGTAGTCTACTCCCAGACGTGTCTCCAGAGACAAGACTCCTTGTGGCAGCAAGGTCACAGACATCATCAGTCTTATGTTTTCTCTCCACTTTCTTCTCTTCCTTTCTCTTCTCTTTCCTTCTCCACCAAGTGAGGAATTATCACACATGTCTGCAATGTCTAAAGAGTCGGGGGGTGAGGGGGGTGGGGAGAGGGCTTTACCCCGAAGAGGGGGGAAGGAAATTAAATCACTATGCCTCTGAACACATACCTTCACCTCTTTAACTCCAAATGACATGCAGGATCAAATCTTCACATGTGCCAACCAAAAGGAGAACGCCTGAGCTCTGCCTCCACATGTACAACATGAATACACAGCCCAGCCAGGTCTGGGTCTGAAAGCAAGACAGAAGATCTCTTCCAGGGCAGACCTAATGCTATTAATCCAAAAAATACACTACCTACCCCCACCTGTCATATCCTCTAAAACCGCAGTTAACTGGCACTATCAACCAGCATGCCTGTGCAGTCACATTGCTGACACATCAAATTTAAATATAAATAAATAAATATAAATGCCTCCTAGTCACTTTTCTGCCCCAGGACAGCTCCTTCCTCTTACAGTTACTAATACCTCTAACAAAACACTGACCTTGACAAGGCCACCGACCCTCTGCGGTGCCCAGGAATTGTTTCTGGAAAAAAGGAGAAAAAAAAAAAAAGAAAAAAATTGCTTAAATATCCAAAGAACTCTTCTACTGTGGTTTCTCATACTTAGCCACCTCTCAGGGCAATAAACACCACAGGCCCCAAAAGTGCCCTCTGCCTCTCCGCACTCATGAGCAAGTCAAGATAGTTTCAGAGGGAAGAGGGAAGCCCTGAGTCACCAAATACAGCGCAAACTGGTGGAGAGTGATGAAGCTGGGCTGCGGGTGGGCAAGGATAGCTCTCCTCCTCCCTAGGAAGGAGGGAGAGATGCGTTAATGAGAAGTCACTTAACTGGAAGTCTAACTCTAGCAATGTATTTCCTCTTGTGTCGGATGTGTTCATCCTTTACGGCACGTCTGCTGCAATTTGGGTCAAACTCATCAAACTGGGAGTACGAGGCAGGGACTGTTTGAGTTTGGTCATGTTTATACGAAACACAACAGGACTCGCTAAGCTGAGAAGGACGCAATAAAAGCCTCAAAGAAAAACCCGCACAGAATTACTGAAAAATACTTGATAGAGATGTACCCTCAGCATCTGATCTACCAAGTATTTTATGAGAACCAAGGCAAATCATACGTCCAGTTCCATGTCTGTGACTGGGGACACATGGTGGAAAAATAAACACCTTCTGGGACAAAGCCATCTACAAAGGAGGCATAGTGACTGTAAAGGGAGCAGCCATGCTCCCCCATGACAGCCAGGAAAGTCACTGAACTTACTCTGCCGCATGCTTCTGTGCACGCACACGGTTAAGTCCCTTTGCATTCGGAAATTGCCCTGAGGAAGGAGCAAAGTCAAAAAGCAATTCACCACCATCAAAGCCCTCCTGGCTGCCCTCCTCCCTGGGACAGCATGGGGATGGACAGGGAGCACAGCTCACCACACTGAAGCAGAGAGCAAGGAAAAAAACTGTCCTCTCGCATCACACGAGGGAGGGATTGCCACAGCCCCGGGGAAGGCGAGACCTGGGGGTGAGTCACCTCGCCCGCCGCCCGCTTGCAGACCAGAGGGCAGCCAGGAATAGCTCAGGAGCTGGACGGGCTCCGTCGGTTGGGCAGTTTTGGCTTAACCCACCCGAATTCTGCACTCGCACTCCGACCCTTGCCACAGAAGCGCACCATTGGGCTGCTATCACCGCCCCAGCCACCTCCCCTCCCCGCCAGCCACCAGCCACCCCGACCCGGCCTTGCCACAACCCGACGCGCTCACAGGCCGACGTCC
>WAAD01021026.1:667096-755620 GCA_013389945.1 Fregata magnificens | reverse complement strand
CCGGCCTCTGCTTCCCGTCCTCCCGCCCCGCCCCGGGAAACGCCGACGTCTGTCCGGCACCCTGCCCCAGCACGGCGTGGGGGTCCCCCAGCTGCTCGCCCCCGTCCCGCTGGCCGCCCCCGGGGACAGCCCGTCCCGCCCTTCTCCCTTCCTACCGCATTTGGAAGCAGCCCCCGCCCTGTTCCCCGCGGCTCTGTCCCCCGGTGCCCCCGGGAGGGGCAGACCCAGGCACCGGCAGCGCAGACCTGGGCCCCTGAACATCCACCCCTAAGGGCGAGCGGTGGAGAGGGGAGCGGGCAGGCACGGCAGCACGGCCCCGGCCGCCGGGACACCCTCCGTCCTCACCCCCATCCTTGCAGTTGCTCCCTTGTTCCCTGCGCGGCTTTTCTGTCCCAAACCAGCCCGTAGAGCAGGGAAACTCACTGTGGGGAGAGGCTTTTTGACACACACACCCCCCCCAAGGACCCCACTGGCCCCGTGCCAGGCTTAGGGCAGCCGATGGCCTCCGAGACCATCCCTGTCCATCCTGGCTTTCTGATTCCCTGCTTTCCCGGCACAACGTTTGCCCGCTGGCGGGCGGCTCGCCCGCAGCCCCGCGTCGCTGCCCTCGTGCCCTCCGCACGTGCCTCTGCAGCCCCCCGGGGCCACAGGCCGGGGAGGGCAGGGTGCCTCCGTGGTGCCTCTGTGACGGGACCTGCCCCGCAGCCGACCTGCTGGCTCCCTCGCGCTGACCTAATACTTAAGCTTCGTTTGCATGCTTAATTTCCTGCCCCCTGTAATTAGCTGGCCGGCCTGTCATTAGCGGCAGGCAGTGCTGTTGGGATGCCCTCATGCTTCCCTTGCTGTGGGCCGATGCTGCTGGCAGTATGGCGCGGCAGTGGCCGAAACTGTGGCTGTGCCAGCTGCCCTCATCGGGACAGCCTGTCCTCCGTGGGCACGGTGCCACCAAGGCCACCTCTGTCCCTGCATCTGTCCCCACAGCCTCTCCTCTGCCATGTCCCGTCCACCCATATGTGGGGTTATCCAGGGCTGATGCTCCGGTGCTTTTCCACCTTTTCCTGCAGCAGATGGGATGGGTGGTTGCAGACAACCTGAGGACGGAGAGCACCACCGCTCCCTCCCCAGCCGAGCATCCAGCCAGTGTCGTGGATGTCCCCCGACACCTGCGCAGGACTTTCCGGGTCACCCTGCGTGACCTGGGTATTACACAAGGCCACAAATGCTGCTCAGCAGCGTCAGCGCCGAGCCTGGGACGTGCGGCAGAGCGCGGCTCCGAGCCTCACGCTGCACCTGAATTAGAGGCTGCGAGAGGTGGGGAAGCCACAGCGTCCTGTGAGAAGTCATCCCGGTGGCAAGTTGCCCTTGGAGCTGCCTCATCCCTCTTGGAAATGGAGCCTTTTCCCAGTGTGTGTTTGTGCACCTTCCACTGTATTTGCTGTGCCCGGCCAGCCCTGTCCGCAGCCCTGGTCCACCCCATCCACCTCTCACCTTCTCACTTCAGCTGACCCCCTCCTTGGCTCTCTGAAACCCTCTCTGGAGGGCAGAGCAGGAGATCGAGGCAGCTGTGCAGGGGCTGGAGGCCTGGCAGGGAGAACATCGCCTTTCCCAGCGTCCAGCCCTGTGCTGCTCCGAGCCGGGAGCAGCCAGAGCTGGTGGTGCTGAGTGTGTGCACAGCCCAGCTCTAGTCGGGTGCCCACCGTCACGCTCTGGAGCGGACTGGGTGCCCATCACACTCTGAAGCAGGTTGGGTGCCCATTCTTGTGCTCTGGAGCAGGTTGGGTGCTCACCATTGCACTCCGGAGCAGGCTGGGTGCCTGTTTTTCTCACTGCACTTCAGAAGCCATGAGGAAATGGCATGCATTGTTTGCATCATGCATCCCACATCGTCCTGGTGCATTTTTTCCCTCACTCTTCAGTTACGAAGTGGCCCTGCCAAGGGGATGAAGGTGCAGTACAGTCATCTTCAAGGATATGAGCTGAGCTCTCACTGGGGACCTGTGGCGGCGCGAGAGCTCTCTGCACATCTGTCTGCACCTCTGGCCATCTGTCTGTGGGAGGCAGGGGTCAGTGTCACTCCTGGCTCCGATCTGCACACCAGCACCCGGGCTGTTTGGGGGTACCTCGCTGTGCCGGATAACCCAAGCATGGATCTGCGACCTTGCTACAGTCATCACAGAGATCATGGCTTGCAAGACCACTGGAAACGAGCTGTGTCGGCCAGGGCAGGGGTGCCCCCCTTATAAAGTGCCAGGGGTGTATCTGCGCAACCCTAAATGAATTTCCCCAGGGCCATATGCAGAGTGGCGCACCCCTGGTCTCTTTTCTCTGTGGTGGGATCCTTTAAACCCCAACCTGAGCTCCTTGATCCCTCTTTCCTGGGCTGGGTGCTTAGGTTAATGAAATAGCCTTTGCCTCTCCCCACGCTTGGTGGCACTACTGTCCCAGCCAGCTGCTGACATCAGCGCAGCATCTCTAGGACCAGGGATGGATGCCACCAGCTCCATCAAAGCCGCCTTTACCAACCACCTCTGTCCCAGCCCAGCGGGGCTTTGCCTCCGACAACAAAGGCATAGCGCTGGCAGGGGCTGTATTTCCCAAGAGGTCTGCTGTGCCTGCCTGGTTAACACTGATTTTTAAGTCAATGTTTGCTTTGAGGTCGCTCCTGGCTGCACCGCTTTGTAAGCCAGAGTGGTTCCCATGCATTCGCCAAGGGGCTCGGCGCTTCCAGCCGCACAAAGGAGCAGTCACTTAGCATTAGCGGCCGCACAATGCGGCCGTGTCTCCCGCTGGCCAAGGCAGGTCTGTGTTTCGCCAGCAAAAGCCCCTTCACTGAATGGTTGGGGAGAGACAAGGCAGCCGTAATGGATCCGAGCGAAGGGGGGGTCTCTCATGGGGGCGGGGGGACCTGATGCGGGCAGGGGCCGGGGCTGTCCCACGGTCCAGGTGAGGGAATGCTGGAGACTGTTTCGGCGTGGGGTGAGCGGGGGAACATGGGGGCGGGGTGGGTTATATACTTGCAAGGGCTATGCCCTGGTGCAGGGAGACCTGTGGTGGGGACAGCCCCAAAGGTTGGGGTACAGAGTGGGTGTGGGCCCCTGAGGGATCAGTTACAGGCTGGGAATTATTGGCCCAGACGTGGGAGCCCCACAACATGCAGGTGCTCCTGGGCATTCCTTGGGGAGACGCTGGCGAAGGTGCAAGAGGGAGAAATAGCCACTGGGACTGTTTTTTTGAGAGGAGCAGGGATTTTCTCGCTAATCCCTGCCTTGGAGGGGTGTCTTGCTGACTCCAGGAGCATCCAGGCTGGGGTAACAGAGCTGGGAGCAGCCAGAGAGGGGACATATCCCCAGCGGGACACATGGGGCCACTGGCATCTCCCCCCATGTCCCCCTGACGCCGGCAGCACTAATCCTATCTGCCCATAAGCCTTAACCAGCTGAAGTGGCCAGGGGAGAGCTGGATGCTGCACGGAGCCTCTCAGCTGCCCAGCAAAGGATTTGCTCGTCGGCAAGGCAAAGCAGTACCTGGGCTGCACCGTGGCAGGGGGGCCTGGCAGGACTCCAGGGCCGGCAGCAGCCCCCAGGACAGGAAGCCGTAGGGGAAAGGAGGCTTTGGGTGATGGAGAAGCTGGGATAGAGTGGGAGACAGCCTGGGGAGCTGGTCACTGATGTCTGCTGGGTGGCAGCATCCAGATCTGCTTGTGGCTCTGGAGCTGTAAGCGTTGCGTGTGGGATGTGGTCTGAGAACTGTCAACTTGGTGCACCTCAGGAGCTTTGTGGGGCTTGAACTGGCCGAGCCTGGCCACTGCTGGGCTTGGGAAAGGTGACCACAGACCTTCAGCCTTTGGCCTCGCACAGCTGCAGCTGAGGACCCCATGTCATGAGTCTGCTGGCCTCAGCACTGGCAGGTGCTGGGGTACATCAGATCCCTGCCCAGACCGATGTTTGCCTCCAAAGAGCCGTGATCTCTTACCCCACCCCACTGTCTCTTTCCCTGGCTGGCCAAGGGCAGCCTTTGGGGCAGGACCTGCCATCTGCACGCAAGATTTGCTGCTCACACCTACGCATGGTCCCCATCCAAGTGGTGCACTGACAACAGCAGCAGCAACATTTCATCCTTGTAACCCAATGGGTTGAATCATGGCTGCGTGGAGCCCTCAAGATGTGGCTCCCGTGAGTCTCTGTGTGCCCCCAGCAAGGGGGTGGGGAGGGACTGGGGGGATGCAGGGAGGGATGGGGCTGGAGGAGATGTATGGAGGTGTGGGACTGGGAGGGATGGGTTTGGGGAGGGTGTAGGGCTGGGTCTGGGAGGGATATGGGAGGCCGTTCAGGGAAGGATGGGGCTGGGAGAGGTATAGGGAAAGATGGGGCTGGTAGGGATGTGGGGTGGATTGGAACTGGGAGGGATGTGGGGAGAGATGGGACTGGGAGGGATGTGGGTTGGATGGGACTGGAAGGGGACAGGACTGAGGGTGATGCAGGGAGTGCAGGTCTGTGAAGGACATGGCAGGGCAATGCTGTGGGAGGTGTACGGAGAGGTGAGGGTCTAGGAGGGCTTTAGGGAGTGTGGGTCCATGGGCAACAGCTCTGGGGGGGATGTGGCAGATCAATGTCTCTGGGAGGGGACGACTGGCCCAGGCAGAGCCCCTCAGTGCTCCCTGCCCAACCCTCACAGCGAGGCTTTGTAGATAGGGACACCCCATGGCTCTGCCCTGGGGCAGGGGCCCTGATGGCTCTGTGCTGGCGCGTCCCCCAGCTGCTGGCAGTGCCGGCAGCGGGGCCGGCTGAGGCTCAGCTTGCCCGGCACGCGCCATGTCCCGGCAGCCTGTTGGGATGATGCAACAGCTGGGAAGGCAAAGCCACTCAGTGCCACGCCACTGCTCTGCGCCATGGCCGGGGGGACTCTCCCCCCCAAGATTAAGCAGGTCTGGATGAAGCCCAGTGCAGCGTAGGACCACGGCTCCCGCCCTTGCAATGCCTGCAGTAGCCTGTGGCTGATATTCAGGGCGGGGGGAGGCTGGGGTCTGGCTGCTCGACCTACAGCCATGTGTCAGCAATACCCAGCGCTTTCCTGGGACATATCCAGATGGCCCAGCGGGATTGCTACCCAGACAGCCCAGGCAAAGGCAGGTCAGGTGAAAGCTTCAGGACAAGGTGCTTCATTAGGGCAGCTGCTGCCACCAGCCGGCAGCCACATCCCACCGCCCGCGGGGGGATGAAGGACTCCCATCCTCTGCAGGTCAGCCCAGGGCAAGACCTCGGTGCGGGGACCACGCTGCCTGGCCAGAGGGATGGCTGGATCCAGGGCCAGGGGAAGGGCTGACACTTAACAGGATATTTCTTCTAGCATGAAGGCAGCAAAACCCTCTGTTGTACTCAACAAAGGGTTCACTTCATTTATCCTCCCTTTATCCCGCACCCAAAGTCCTCCTCTGAGCTGGCTGTATCCGTGAGACTTTTTTCGATAAATGTAGCTATTTTTATTGACTAATCCAAGTGCTGCCTTCAGCGCCTGGGCAATACTTGCCAAATCGCTTCCTTGAACAGACTTTGCCAGCGATTCCTAAAAAATACTTCTTTGCAGCTCAACTTGCCTGTCAAAAGCAGAGCCACCCTGAAACGCTGATTTTCTTGATTATTGCCCGACTGCTCACGCGGTGCAGGGGTGACCCCTTAGGCACCCTGGATCTGCTTGTGCCCATTTTCCTGGGGGTCCCTCATGATGGACATGGAGGGCCCAGGAGATGCGGGAAACTGCTGCGACAGCAGCCACGGCCCCGATGCCGGCTTGGGAGCCTGACTCTGTGCTGGATCCATCATCCCCCCAGGATGCAGAAGGGGACACTCAGGCACCACATACCCTGTCCCCCGTGGGACACCATGGGTTGGGGGGTTGTCAGGACCCTTGTGCATTTTCCAGCCAACCCCAGCTGGAAGGGAGGGCTGGGGTTATCCTTCCCTTGACTACGGGGACTGCAGACCCCACAGGATGGCAGGATGGGGAGGACAGTCCTCCTGCCTCGTGCCAGCATGTCTGGGCAGATGCATGTTGTGCCAAGCATCCGCCTCTCGATAACCCACTGGGGTTTCTCCCATCAGTGATCCACTGAGCAGTCCCGGGTGGTGGAGCAGCTCTGCCTGCAAACTCTCCGCTCACAGCACCGTGCCAACGGCGTGGTTGTAAGATCCTGGAAAAATCATTAAATTAATGCTCCTTTTATTGAGCCTTTCCTTTCTGTGCTGCTCCAGGACGTGTGTTGTTGCACGGCTAGAAGCTGACCTGTACTTGTTCCTGTTAAAGGCAGCAACCCCCCTGCAATCTCAGCCCTCCAGGAGCTGGGTCTTGGAGGAAATACCCAAACTGCAACACAACCTGGCAGCCAAAACCACAGGGAACATCCCATTTTGGTAAAGGGCCCCAAATCCCTAACCCCAGCAGCCTTTTCCACTAACATTGCAGGGTTTCTGTGCTGTGTCCCCCAGACTAAGGCTTGAGGGAACTGCCTGGTAAAAAGGCAGCCAGAGGGGATGGTGTGAAAGAGCTAGGCAATGCCCTCTGCTGCAGGGGCCGCTGGTGATAAGACGTCCCTGGGGTGGCATGGCTCATGGCAGAGCAGAGATGGGTCACAGGGACCGTGGTGGGTCTACATCAGGTTTGTGTGCTTCTGCAGGGGGGCTGGTGTCAGCACTCGGGCGGGGGGACAAGCAGGGGACAATCTGCTGTCGTTTGGCCACATTTAATACTACCATTAAATTTGATGACGGATCCCTCCTGGGTTTTGATACACTGCTCCCCATCCTGGCCCTGTCCCCAGGAAGGGTATGCTGAGCCACCGGGCTGGCAGGACCCCAAAGTGAGCCCCGGCGGAGCGCAGCCCCAGCAGCCCAGGGCTCTGCGCAGGCAAGCGGGCAGCTGCCCGCCCCAGCTGCCACCGCTGAATAGATGCCTTCTTCTCCCCAGAGCATCTGCCTGCTCGCTTCAAAGCTGTATTGTTTCTCCATTACGCACATGATGCCGCGGATTACCATTGTGGCACATGATGCTGCACATTACCATTGCAGCGACTACCCCCTGCCGTCAGCCAGCATCCTGGAGGGGCCAGGGTGGGATGTGAGGTGGGACCAGGGCCAGGGAGATGGGGAGGCATGTGGGGAAGCAGCCCTGGGCCAGGGGAGGGGTATGTGGGCCGGATCTTGTCACCACATCCGGGGGGGTTCATGCAGCCCTGGTCTTGCTCATCATCTCAGGCGATTGCATTTGGGCTGCCCCCAGAGTCACTCGAGGCAGCTAGGAGGGCGTCTCTGGGGGGAAAAAGCGTTGAAGGAGCCCCTGGAGACTGAAGTTGCCCTCCCAGGCATGGGAAAACCCCGTGCACCATGGGGCTGTGTGGCTCTGCATGGACTGGATGGGACAAATCCCCAACATTTGGTGCCAGAATAAGGCTCCAAGGGCTCATGCCAGGCTCAGGGTCATTCCTGGGAGGGTTTGTTGCCAGCAGCAGGGAGGCAGGGACAGGTCGGAGCTGTGATGCCCAGGTACCATCCAGGTCCCTTTCCGAAGCCCACAGCATCTGGTGGCAAAACAGAAATTGGAGAGGGGTTTGGGGACCTACTCAGTTGTTCCTTGGTGTTTAATAAGCATTTGTCACGTCAAATCCCCGGATCTAAATTTCTGATGGTCAGGAGGATAAGCAGATCCCATCCATCCTGGTGGGGAAGAGGCAGCATCCCAGCTGGTGGGTACCACCAGCTCCAGACCGTGGCAGCTTTGCAGAGGCAGGCTCAGGGCTTTTTTTCAGCGCACCCTGGACTTGTTTTTTTAAGGTGGCCAAAGCGCATCCGAGAGCACCACCTCCTGGGCACGGCGAAGAGCGCTGAGGAGAAAGCTGAAGGAAGAGCTTCTCCTAGGTGTTTTGGGCTGTCTTGGCTAAATCAGCATCTTGATGGTGGGTATCCGTCCTGCCAGGTACCTGGCAGGCAGGACGGAGACACCCAGAAGGAAAAGACACTGTTTTTCCCTCTCTGAATTCAAGCAAAGCAAGCATGGGAAAAGATGGACGGGCTTGGGAGCATCCAAGCCCCTTAAGCCCCTGAGCTCATCCATCTTTTCCAGCTATGTGAGTTTATTTTTACAGCATGGGACTGGATATAACTCAGACAGGAGCCAGGAACCTTGGACCCTCCAACAGCACGGTGTAGCCCTGGGAAAGTAATTTTGCTTCACTAAGCTTCTTCCCCAGCTGGAAATATCTCTCTGGGCTAAGGTCAAACACAGATTTACTTTTTCCGCTCCTTCCCTTCACCTCATTCCCACCAATGCCAACTACTCACCCTGTTTAAGCCTGGGTTGGGAAGAGGTGGGAGGAGAATGGGGCCGAGCAGAAACTCCTGTAAAGCCTCAGATTTGCAGGCTGAGCATTGCTAAGGGAAAACCTGGGGGAGTTTGGGAGGACTGGCTGTGCCCTGGGAGGGAGGGGGCAGGCATGCTGGCCCCAGGGTGATGGGGAAAAGGTGCAAACAGTGTAACGAGCCCAGTATGGAAAGGAGCTGGAGGAGAGGCAGGAGGGGCAGCATCCCCACCGCACTGCAACCGGACCTGCCCTGCAGTTTCATCAGGGACACGCTGAGACCACTGGGCAGGGACACTGGCTATCACAGCCACCATTTCATGGACCACTCATGGCAATGAGAGAGGAGAATATAGACACGGGCACAGTGATCCCTCCTGCAGCTTTTGGCAATCGCTCATTTATAGACTTCCCAAGCCAGAGACTTCACTCAGCGCAGCCTTTCCAGCATCCACCGGCCCCATGGATGGGTTGTGGCTGCATGGCAAAGCTCCCCACGTGCATCTTGCCATCAAGAATGAATCTGGGATTTTTCTCACCAGGTTCCTGGCCTGAGCTGAACAAAGGGATGGGGGAGACATCTCTGCTCATTGGAAATTTCCCTGCTTCATCTGTTATGATTTGGAGAAGTGCAGCCTGGATTTGATATGGAAATATTGAGACCTATGGTGAATATTTGCTTGGCACCAGGCTCACATATAGATCTATCTTCTGGCTTTAAATGTGCTTTGAAAATAAGCACTTTCACATAACTATCTGTAATAACATTTTCCCTCCTCCTCACCTGGTTGCTGAGAGTGGAAAGTTTGGGTAATGCTGTGGAAGACAAGGGCTGTCTCTGCAGCATCCTCTTGTCCTTGCAAAAGGCTGCAAAGCTCTGCCCAAAAGCCATCGCTATTGCAGGGAAGAGACCCTGGCCACCCCGACACTGCAGCGAGGGCTGTGTCCTCTTCTGGGTCAGAAATGTCCCTTGTTCACTGGAAGCCACCAACCGACCCCAGAGCAGAGAATGTCTCAGCTGTGGTCCCTGGAGAGAAGCTGAGCCTGGTGCCACCTTCTTGCTTGGATAAAAGGATCCTGGAGCCCTTGGCCCTGCATTGGGTTCAAGGGGGCTGAAACACTGGACGTGAGCTGCACTTCTTAAAGCCCGAGAAAAAAATACAGGCAGCGTTCAGGGATTCACTTTTTCCCTGAACCTGGTTTCTTGTCCTTCAGGCACCAGCAGACTCAATCCTGTCACTCAGGAAAGATGCTGCCGCACATGAAAGTGGGGCAAAGGCACCGAGAAAAGCTGTGCCCGGGAAAGAACGAAACTGCTGACAGAGCTGAGGCCGTGATATGCCAAAATCCCTTTGATTTTGGCGTGGTCAAAGCAGCGAAGGGAGGCAGACTCGTTTTTCCAGTGGCTATGTATAGAGCCATGAGCTCATAGTTTCCGACTGCGGAGAGCATTCAAAGTATGGGAAACAGGAATTTCCACCCCGCCTTGGTGCCGACAGAGAGCAAGCTGAAGCTGGGGAGATGCTCGGCTGCCCCAAATCTGCTCTCGCTGGCCCAGATCACTTGTTCAGCAGTGGAGATCTTGGTGGGTGCAAGCAGACCTGTTACCTCCAGCAGCTTCAAGGAGAGGCCAGGGGATGGGGACGCTTGCCCCATGGGTGACTGTGCAACCTCAGCCCTGGCACAATCTGTCTGGAGAGGTTTCAGCCTCAATTTCTGACCATCCCAAGAAAACCGGGGTAACGAGTGGAGTGGCTTGGTCCCCAATCCTAAGCAGAGGTGTGGAAGGTGTCAACATGCTCCCAGTCTCCTTCCAGCGAGGAACAGGGCATCATGGCTCAAGATGTCTCCCCTGGGGCACAAGCCTCCCACCATGCGTGCTCTCTGGAGAGGGCAGATGCATTTTGGCAGCTGCCCCAGCACACAGGGCGTCCCGGTGGGGCTGCACGCACCCTTCTCCTTCCAGAAACCAGCCCCATGTTGTAACCACTGCAACCGCTGCACCCACGAGTGACTGATACTGCTACCCACGCCTGCAGCCCTGCTCCCTGCCACGGCACCCAGCCACGTGAAACCTGCCCACAAAGGGACTCCAGGGCCCATCTCATCACGTTTTGGGTGCCAGGGGTGCAGCTCCTCTTCTGCCTGCCCCATAGGCCCTGCAGCGCCTTGGCACCTTCTTGAAGCTGGAGGAGCACAAGGCTGGGGATGCTTCTGCAAAGCATCTCTCTGCCTCAAGGCAAGACCCCCCCTGTATGTCCAGGTTTCTCCTGAAGACTTTCCATGATGGAGACCCCAGGCCCTCCAGGGCATTCAGGCCCCTTGGCGGTGCAAATCCAGGTCCCTCGGGTGCACTGCCACAGCCAGAGCCGGGGAAGGCAAGCAGGTGGGGTGCCTTGGGGTCACTGCATCTGCTCCGGGGACCTCCTCTGGATGCGGCGAGTGGTGCTCAGATCCCTGCAGAGCCACTCAGCAAACCTGAGTGTGGGCTGGCAGCCCCATGGCCGCTGGCCGGGCTGAGGGGTGGCAGGGGTGGCTGGAAAGAGTCGAGATGGCGACAGGAGCAATCCACCCTGCTGGCAGTTTTTGCAAGGCTTTGCAGGGAAGATGCCTCTCGGCTTGTGGCCTGGGGGTCGGGTGAGGGATGGGCAGCACCCTGGGACATGGGTAAGGCCACAGGGAACCTTCTCTATGTGGGTTTCCAGCCCGCACGTGGCCAAATGGTGACTCACGAACCACCCACGTCTGCTGAGACAGCCAAGCATGGGGCTCCTGCCTGCTCTGAGCCCAAAGGGCTCCTGCTGCTGCCTGGACTGCAGTTCCCAGAGATTCTGGAACCCCCCCCCAGGGCAGGCACAAGGCAGCGGTGGCCCCCGTGCCTGCTCGGCTGTGAGTTTGTCGGGCCATGCACTGCCACACCAGGGCTCAGGGGAAGGGACATGGGGACAAAGACACAGCCAGGGTGAGGGATGGGGAGTGGTGGTGGGTGGAGGTGAGGTGTTTGGCAGGAACCCAGCCTTGGTGCAGGATGCTGCAGCTCACTCTGCTTTGCAGCAACAGAGGGGTTTGGGGTCCTGGCATCCCCTTTAGCGCCTGTTCCATTGTGGTTTGACCCCAGGGATGAGCCCAGCTACAGCTTCCTATTACATGAGGGAAAGCAGGCAGGACTGTGCCTCCTGTCCCTGCCCTCTGACGCCTGACGCCGGCTCCTCGCCCACTCCCTGGCCAACCAGGCAAATATCAGGCCTTTAAAACCCGAACGAGTTCCTCTGCATTCACTCCCCAGGAGCTGTCCCTGTCCCTGCTCCAGCTTTTGCGCAATGCGCCCGCATGAAACGCGCAGCCAACACCTCCGTGTTATATAGGTGTCCCGGTCCTGTCCCCAGCTGGTGCTCGGTGCTGGGGCTGGGGCACGGCCAGCCCTGCTTCTGGGCACAGCGGTAGAGTGCATGGAGGGGCTCCTGCCCTGGTGCCCTGCAGCAGGTAAGGGGGCTTTGGGGCATGCAGGAGCAGGTGCACCGGGGTAGGGTCTCCTTCTGCAGCACTTTGGGGGAGCATCAAGCCCCTGATCCCTCCTGAACCAGAGCGGGAGCCTGGGTCTTTCTTCGCTTGCATGGGGAAGGGATGGTTTGTTATGTTCTTGTGGCCAACCCAGTGCAGGGGTGGCTCCTGTGCAAGAGGACGGCAACCAAGAAGGGAATGGCAAAACCTCCAGAAACAGCTGTGAGGATGCCCATGGGCACAGTCGTGTGTGAGAAAAGGTGTGCAGGTTGGGTCAGGTCTGAATATGCCACAAGGTCTGGAAAAAACTGCAGGGTTTATGAAGCTCCAGTTCCTGAACTAGTCTAAGAGAAGGGAGCTGAGCACCCCTCCTCCCCTCTCCCTTTCCCCTCTCCCTTTCCCCTCTCCCCTTTTCCCTCTCCCCTCTCCCTTCTCCTCTCTTCCTTCCCCCTTCTCCCTTCTCACTCTCCCTTCTCCCCTCTTCTCTCTCCCTTCTCCCCTCTTCCCTCTCCCCTCTCCCTTCCCTGAAGCCGCCACGTGACTGCTCCCTGCCCTGGGAGACGCACAGGAGAGCTTCAGACCCAGCCCAGATGCAGGTCTGGGGATCACAGTGGCCCTGCGCTCCCCCTTGCACCCTGGGCCAGGGCGGGGGCCAGGCGAGCCAGCTGGGCTCTGCCCTACCTGCTCTGACTAACAGGAGACGCCAGTCTCTGGGGCTTGCTGCTCACACTGTGCTCCAGCATGAGTGAGGAGCATGGCCTGGACATCACGGTGGCCTGGCCACCAGCCTGGGACATCCTCCAACAGCCTGGAAGGAGCCTGGCGTGGGTGCTCGCTGCCTGTCCCGGGTACAGCACACTCACTCTGCATCCCTGTGGGGTCCTGTGCTCCCACCTGCCCCACTGACCTGGCCTCCCCCTGCTCCTTATGGCCCCTCTGCGTCCCCTGGGATGGGAGCATCTCCCTTTCCTTGGCAGATTTCTTTGTGGGATGGGAGTTCCCAACCCCACACACCTGGAGCTGGCAGCAGAGCACGGAGGCACTCGTGACACAGGCTGAACCTGCTTTATCTGTACCAGGTGCTGAGCAGGTAGACACAGCTCCATCCAGGGGCTCATGCCTTTTTCTGTGTGATTTTGCAGCCGGGGATTGTTGCCCCCGGTGGCACTGGAGCTGAGGTCCTCCCATCATCTCTCTCTTGCCCCAAGGGCCACACTGAGAGGCTTAATGCTCCTGAAAAAGCCCTGCCTTGTTGAGACCATGCCTAGTGGCCACCCACTACATCTGTTAGGGGCAAGAGGGCAAAGGCAAGAGAGCAGGGAGGAGGAGGAGAGATGAAGAGATGGATCATGCTAATCGTTGCAGCCGAGACCCTTATTAACCCATTGTGCCTCTTCCTCGCAGCTGGGGAGTACCTGTGGCTGACAGAGCAGGGATGTCTGAGACCTCATCCAGCAAGGAGGGTCCCCCAGCCGAGTGCCCTGTGTGCTACGAGAAGTTTAACCCGCTGGAGGCCACGCACCGTAAGCTCAGCTGCGGGCACACCTTCTGCCACGACTGCCTGGTAAAGTGCTTGCTCTCCGCCAAGCTTGACGGCCAGGTCCAGAGCAGCATCATCTGCCCCATCTGCCGCTACGTGACTTTCCTCATCAAGAAGAAGGCTCTATGGCCACCCAAAGCAGGCACCAACCCCCGGACACTGGAGATGCCTCTATCACCTTCCTCCTTGTCCCATCTGACCAAAATGGAGGCCAGCAACACCTTGCTGGTGCCCAGCCATTTTGTGATGCCGGTGCAGAGCTTCGAGCGGTGCTGCAGCACGGGGAACAGCCCCATGGACTTGCAGGGGGTCCCAGGAGAGCTGGCACGGGAAGCCCACATCTTTGTCATCAGTGACCACGGGATGCCACTGGTGGATGCAGACTGCGGCTCCCTGGGGAGGAGAAGCAGAGCGGAAACACGGAGCTCGATATCATCCAGCTCGGCTCTGGGGGTGAAATGCTGCCAGTCACCCATCGCCCTCGCTGTTCTCCTCATCTTGACTGTGGCCATGCTGGCGGCTGTGCTCCCTTGGCTGCTGCTGGTGAAGAGGGACTCGTAGCGGGGATGGGATCAGCTCAGATACCGGAGAAGTGTCACTGATGCTGGGACAGAGCTAGGGCTGGCACCTCTCTCGAAAGATCCCATGAGGAAGTCCAGAAGCAGCTCCAGGTGAAGGTCTCTCATCTGGCCAGGGACTGAATGGGCTTTCAGACCTTTCTGTAGATCTCCAGGCACTCACAGTGTCAGTGCTGGCATTTTCTGCCTCTTTTGGTTAAAATACGGCAGGTCAAACCCTGCTCTTGGGTTCCTCCCATGTCTTAGCAGAGGGTGGTTGCTCCTCCCACACCCTGTGACAGCATGTGCAGGGAGTGGTGGGGCCATGCTGGTCCCTCCCCGCCATCCCAGCTCCTGGGGGGCTGTGACCGTGTCATCCAGAAACCCAGAGCCCCGGGGGACAGCCAAGGGCTCTGTGCATCGGAAGGTCATGCTGCCAGGCTATGGGGCTTTTGGAGGTCCCCAGGCTCCTGGCTGGCTGTCGAGGTCATCGGGGTATGTTGTGCAGCCACCCTGGAGCATGAACTCATGGCTTTCCATCCCAAAGATGGGAGCCTTTAGCTACCGGGCAACAAGGGCAGTGAAACCAGAGGATGGAGCAAGCAATCCTGGCCTCCACGAGCTCACCTTCCCCTCTGTCAGCCAATGCTCCCCTCCCTGCAGAGTGATGGGGTGGGAAGGGATGCCAGCTCATCCCCCAGGCAGTCCCAGCCTTGCCCTCCCTCACCGCTCTCTCTGAGCTCCCCAGGGTTGCGGCCATCCTCCCGGTGTCAGAGGCATCCCTCCTGCCCTGGGGATCCAGGGACAGGCAACGGGGTCTGGGACAGGGAGCTAAACCAAAGGTCTGGACTGTATAAGGGCACAGATTTGGGATCCCACCCTGCTCTCCTCACTAGATATCTGTGCCTCGGCAGAGTGATGTTTCCTGATCCCTATATCCAGCTCCTGAGGGTTAACACCCAGCGGCTCATTTTAACCTGTGCCAAACAGGTTAGGCGCTGCTCAGCCCGGCATGCCTCCCGGCTTTGCCCTCTTTGGGACCGGTCCCACTCGGGGGACTCTCAGCCCCTTATCCCAGGGGCCCTTGTTTGGGAGAGGAGTGGACATCTGAGAGGCACAGCTGAGATTTTGGACCCTCCGTGCCTGCTCTCAGGGGAGGGGGGAGTGGGGGCTGCTGGTCACTCCCATGCCAGAGCTGCCCGTTGATGCTGGGGCCCCCCATCACTTTTTTCCCCAGCTGTGCACCCCAATGCAGCATCTTCACCCTCACCACCACCTTTGTCCTCCTGACCCAGTCCCTGGCCCCGTGGGTGCTGCTCTCGGCCCCGTCATTCAGGAATGTGCCCTGAGGGCCACGGTGCTTTCACGGGTACCCCAACGTGTCCGGGAGCAGGAGCAGGACGTGTCTTGCCGGTGCCCATGGGAGGTGACAGCAGGGTGGAGGGCTGGTGCACCGTTCCCATGCTCCTGAAGCGAGGTTCCCACTGCATGGCTGAGTGTCAGGTAGGACAAACACAGCCAGCAGTGCCACCGAGGCGGCTTTGGGATCAGCCAGAACATTTCAGGGGAACAAATAAGAACTGCTTGTGGCTGGAAAGGGGTGAGGAGTCTGGGGTAGAGGAGCTGATGGTATCCCACCTCTTCCTCTGGGGTTACAACCAGGGCATGGTGCCCTGGCTGGGCTGCCAACTGCCCCGCTTCTCCTTGTGACGCTGTTACTGCACTCCCCCACCCCGTGCCTCAGCTTCCCCACCACACCCGGGGTGCAATGACACTGGCCCCTGCATGAAGCACTGGGAGATCGCCTGGGAAGAAGTGCTTGAGACACCACACTGGAATGGAAATCCTATTTCATAAGAAATGATTACCTGATAATGATGCGTCCATGCCTCATTATTTAATAATAAACCTTATTGTTAGTCTGTCTGGGGAATTAGTGCAGGGTGCCAGGGAACCAGCCCCCTGGCAGAGGGCTGCTGGGAGGTGGGAGTGGGGCTCCCCTTGTCTGCACCCCGAGGGGGCTCCCCGGGGGTAGAGCTGGAGGAGCCCACTTTTGGCTGCTGTTGCTGGAGCCCTGGAGATACTTGGGCAAGGCAACGGGGACAGGAAAGAGCTTCAGTGGCAGCACTGGGATAAGATGGGATGTCTTGTACTGTGTCGGGGTCACGGGCTCCAGCAGGACCAGCGGAGAGGAGGACCAAGGCTGGGGGTGTTATCAGCAGGGGCAGCCGGTGCCACGGACCTGGAGGTCTGGGGTGGGGATCCAGGGGCATCACTCTCTTCAGAGGCGAGGAGGGCGTTTGCCACAGGGTGGCACTGCTTGGCCAGGGATGGCTGTCAGGGCTGGCACGGTGGCAGGACACCGTGTCTTGGGGAATGACATGCTGAGCCCGCAGCCCCTGCCTTTGATGGGTGAGGGTCAGGCAGCGAGAGGTTGGAGATTCTCTAGGAAATCCTACACTGAGCATCCACTAGTGCTGCGGGGGGTGGCATGCTCTTGTGCCCGTGGGCATGAGCCAGGGCCCCTTTGCACCGGCACCTGCTGCATCAGCCTGCAGTCATGTCTGCTGCACAGGGCCAGCTGATCACCCACCATCCCCACGTCCTCACCAGAGGCACCTCATCTCCAGGCAGCAGGGCCTGTGTTTGGTGCTCTTGCAGGCATGGGTGTCTGTTGTTTTAGGTCAGGGCCTGCCTGCATCTGGGAGAGATGTTCCCAGCCCCTTCCTGTGCAGATGGAAAAGCTGCCATCATCCTATTTTCTTGTTATTAAAACTGATGGCCAGAGCCAGGCCTTCCCGAACCCTCTCTTGTTGATGGTCCCTGGGGAAGAGTTTTGGATCTCCAGCAAACCAGACCCCCCAGATGCTGTACAGCTTGTCCTCCCACCAGGCATGTGTCCATTAGAGGGTATTGGGGCCATTTCCAGCTCAGTCCTGAGTAACTCAGTGCCTTGGTTTTTCATGGTGACCTAACGGCCCAAGGATAACTCATGCCTACAGCTCTGGGACATGTATTGGATGGTTGTGTTCTCTGCAAACGTCCCTGCATGGTGGGGACACTTGCATAGTCCTGCTTTGACCCTGCCACATCCATCAGCAGAGATGCCAGCATGGGGCTGTGGGCAGCTGGTTGCTCACTCACAGCCAAATTTGCTGGTGAACAGCCCCATGCAGCACCTTGCACACTTACCCTTACCTGCAGGTTCCTGGCACACAGCTAGGGCTTGTGATTTTAGCTGGGAGCTGCTGGCAATTGGCGATGCCCTGAGTGTCCTGGCTCCATCATGCCTGTATGTTACTGGTATCGCATCCCAAATGCCCCCCTGACACACACACACACCCCGGCACACCGTGGCTCACATCAGCATCCCCTCCATGCTACGGACCTGGCCCAGCCCTGCTCCCCCTCCACCCTTTACATTGTTGGAGAGGGCTGGGGTGTCCCATCCCCTGTCCCACGGGAGGCTCCAGTGATGCTGGAGCCATGTCCCCCTGCCCGCAGGTATGAGCCCAGTGGCCAGGCTCTGTTCATGAGCTGCCGCAGGCCACCCAAGGCAGTAACCTGCGGAATGCGTGGGCCAAGCGGTGGGTAGAGCCCATTAGGGCAATTATTTCCTAATGTGCCTGTGGGGAGAAAGCTAATGGCTCTCTCCTGAAGATAAGGAAGGCCAGTGTGCGTGCACACAAAATTAAGGGTCAGCTAATGGCATCGGCATAGCTAAAGGGCCAGAGACACATCCTCCAGGCAGCTCTGGAGGAGGGGACACGTCCCTGGTGGACAGGGACTTTGTAGGACCCAGTGATGAAGACAAAAGGCTCTCAGTGTTGGGGCAAGATGCCGGGAGCCCCGGTGTTGTTTTGGGGCTGCTCTGCAAGCACACGGCAAGAAATAAAGCCCAGTGTGGGCTGGGGGTGGGTGCTTGTGTGTAGGGGTAGGGTGTGACCCTGAGAGCATGTGTGTGTGTGTGTGTGTGTGTGTGTCCATGTGTCCTTACGCCCAGCAAGCAGCTGGCTGCACGCGTGGGGGGATGTGTATGACTGCTGGTGCATGTGTTTCCATGCATGTTTTCATGCCCACGTATTTTATTTCAAGCAGCTGCCAATGCACGTGTATGCCTCAGCAAGCACCATCCAAAGAGAAGCTTGAGCCGAAGTGAACGACCAGGCATCTTCCACCCCACCAGAACGGTCTTCGGGCTGTGGCACCAGTTGTCCCCATGGAGGGAGCTGACGAACTGATCTCCTGCTGGCCAGCACAGCCATGCTGTGGACCCTGTTTGTGGACTGCTTTTAAAGCAAATGAAAGTCTTCTCTCCACTGGTCCCCTCTGCATGGGTCAGTTTGGGGATGTCCCACCCCTCTGAACTCTGTGGTGCCCACACCTTCATCTCCTCCGTCATGGTGGGGCTGGAGCTCTCCTCCACCCTGGCCGTGCTCAGTGGGGGCAGCCCAGTCCCAGGCAGGGACATAAGGGTGGAGGTGCCAGAGGACCCCAGGCCTCGGGGTGTGAGGTGTTTTCCCCTTTGCTGTGGTAGGAGAGATCTCCAGGCCATGTCTCTTCTCAGGAGCCCTGCAGTTTGGCCACAGGCTGGATGAGCGCAGACATGTGGCCCCTAACTCGACCGCCAGGATGGGCAGGTCGCTGCTCTTGGGGTAATTGCCTGTCTTCTCTGACACTGATTGTGCTACGGACTCCAGCCCTCAACCCACTTGCAGCGGGCACCATCTCCTACTGTGGACACCTCCTCTCCCTCCATGCTGGAGACATCATGGTATGTCCCTGAAAGCAGCCTTTCCCACTCACCCCCTGGCAGGTCCCAGGGCTCCTGGGCAATGGGATCCACCATGCTACGTGATCCCAAACCAGCGTCCAGCCTCCCTGCTCTTGGGCATTGCGTGCTGCAGGCAGGGCGCTTCGGCGTGTATTGCTGGGCATCGCCACTGCTCAGCCAGGCAGGCTGGCTTGGGGACCTTCCCTGGGTGCCAGTTGGCTGGAAAAAGGGGTTGGGATGCCTCTGCCAGCTCTGTGATTTTATAAACACGGCCATCTGGAGCAAGCTTGTATCACCTGCTACAGGTTTTGGGATCCTATTGAGGGAGACCTCGGGCATGGCAGCTGTCTGCCCATGCAGACCCTTCTGAGGATCCTTCTGAGGACGCTTCTCAGGATGGTTCTCCTCTCACAAGAAGGAGGGGGTACAGATCCTTCCCATCAACATGTCCTCTGCCCTCCTGAGAGAGAGGTCTCCTGCACTCCTGTAGCCCCTATACAGAAACACCAGTCCACACCATGAGCACAAGGGTTTAATACTCTCTTTTTAGGAGAGGGCACCAGAACCACCCCAGGTTTGAGCCATTTCTCCTAAGTACTCAGAGGTGAGTATTCACTGGGTGGAGCACTGGTTTGAGCCAGAAATAGAGTTGGGTGATGAGTGCATGGGGATGAATAGATGGATGGACAGATGGACTGTCAGATCAGTATGAGGATGGGTATTAGATGGAGGTATGCCTGTGCGAGGATAAAAGGCTGTGGGGATGAATGGATAGATGGGTGGACTTCCACAGCTCTCCGTGTGGAATGGACAGTAGATAAAGTGGGCATAGGGGTGATACACAGGACTGTGCAAGGTGACCTAAGCCTTGCCATGAGACTGTCGCCCTCATGAACCCCCTCTTTGGTTATGTGGCACCTTGA
The DNA here is from genome assembly GCA_013389945.1 of Fregata magnificens. Classification (NCBI taxonomy): domain Eukaryota; kingdom Metazoa; phylum Chordata; class Aves; order Suliformes; family Fregatidae; genus Fregata; species Fregata magnificens. Next base: position 735,978 of record WAAD01021026.1, on the reverse strand, counting down.
GCTGTGCATACACCAGGGTTGTGGTTCCAGCCCTGCCCAGCTGGTATGGGATGGAAATACGGTCAGGAAGTGAAAGCCCCAGGAAACCCTGGCCAGCATTGCAAAGGGACAGAGCCGTAACAGCCAAGATGCTGGCAGGCGTTCCCGATGCAGCATTTAACACGTTCTCCTGCACAACATCCAACCATTAACTTTGCCATCCCTGAGTCATCTTCCACCACTGCCTCCACCCATCATCCACAGCGTTGTTTGACTCTGCAGGTGGAGATGTCCTGCAGGCAATCAGCACATCATGCTAACAGGTCTGCAGCACCTGGGGTGCCAGCTGATGCAGCCCCAAGTGTCCTCTGTCATCTCCTTCCCTTCCTCTGCCTAGAAGACCTGGGATGGGATGGCTGCAGGTCATGCTATGCTCTAGCTATGCCTGTTGTCTCACTGGTACCTCTTCCCTCCCTGAGCAAGCTGATCTCAGGTGGCCTGTGATCCCTCCGTCAGCCTCCGGCGTGGGCAGGACCCCTGGCAGATTGCAGCATGTGTGATTTCCCTGGCTGGAGAGCACACACTGCCCTTCCCACACTAACAGCTCAACATCTTTGCATGATGGCAGCAGGGCTATGAACCCTGGGTAATGGCTGCATAATGCATCATTAGCAGGAGAAGGTGGCATTTTTATGGCACGGAGATGGGAGAAGTGGGAATTGCACAGGGCCCAGGAGTGCTTACTGGCCAGACACGTCAGCAGGCTCCATTAGGAACCAGCCTCTGAAAGCCCCAGCTCCATCAGCTGAGATCTCACCATGAATAATTGAGAAGGAGGCTCCTCTGAGCTCCCTTTCCTCCCCTGCACCCAGCCAGGGCTCCTGGAGAGCCATGGTCAGTTGGAGGCTGGAGTGGGGCTGGCCTGGTTTGTCCAATGTGGCCAGTGTGGGACATGGACAAGAGGTGACACCGACCCAGCTGGCTGTCCCTACGCCTGGGTCTCTCCAGCCAAGATCCTTTGGCTCTATCTCCAGCACACACCTTTTTACATTGTCCCTGTGTGCTAGCATATGGGGTATGGCCCTGGGCTGGACTCTTCTTGGGCTTTGCAGAAGAGTGGGGTTTTCCAAGCCTACAATGGGACTGGAGGTTTGTCAGTGCATGAGGGGCTTAGCTAGCGTCCTCACTGTGAGATGAATGCCCATGGTGGGGGCAGCTCACTGGGATGAGATCCCCAAGCCCTCAGCTGAGGGATTGTGGGGACAGGAGCCGGGCTGGAGCCAGTCCCTTGGAGAGGGTCTGACTTATTCTCCCGTGACGGCTGTTTGAAGCATGACACAGCAGAACCGTGGTGCAGAGGAGCGTGGGGCCGGCCCCACGCTCCTCTGCATTGCCTGGCAGCAGCACCCTGGGACACACTCTGCTCAGCTGGCTGGGGAGGTTTTACACTTCCCTGTGTCATTCTTTTTGTCCAAAACTCAGCAACCTACCATGAACCATGAAAGAAAACCTCTGGAATATCGTCAGAGGTCTGCACTTTCTCTCCAGCAACTGCTGGCAAAGACCTGCAAATGTATTTTCTAGGAAGAGCTTCTTTTCAACACATTTTGCTTTAAATGATGTCCTGTTTTGCAACAGCAAATTGAGCTTGGAAAACTGCTTTCCTTGTCTCGAGTGTGTCTTCTCTGCTGATTGATAGCCAGTGCTCTCCGTGGCCGCTGGCGGCAGACCTGTGCCTGACGCTCCTGGTCCTGGGTGCATGCAGGGATCGGTAATGCTGAGGTGGGGTGTGCCTAGGGGTGCTGCAGGGCCAGTGCTGGGCACCCAACTTAGTCTGCACGGACAGATCCTTGCACACGCGTACAGGAGCCCTTACATGTCCTCTCCGCAGCAGAGCTGAAGATGAGCAGTGTTTGTAATCCAGCACAGGGTGCCTGAACGCGGGAAAGTCAGGGTTTTAATGAGAAGCTGCGTGCTGAGAAACATTTGTGTGTGATAGGAAAGCCTAAGGTTACTTTACTTAACTATAAGGTGTGGAGCCTCCTAGAAAACCCATCTGGCCTGGTCAGATGCCTTGAGGGTCGAAGCTGCCAGGCACGGACACAATCCAGGATTGCAGGTGGCTGCTGTGATATCAGGGATCTCCAGGGATCCATGTGGGAGCACATCTTTGGGGGGAGCTGATGATTGCGTCTGCTGGAGCGAGATCTCATCCCCGGCCAGCCGTGGCCCCTGCCCCGGTGGAAGGGTTTGGTCCCAAGGTTTTCCTTCCCTGGGAACTGGTTGTATCGAGAGTGGGTGGAGAGCAGCCACGAAGCACTGCTGAGCATTGGTAATGGCAGTCACGAATTAGCTTGGTGGCCACGTGGGGAAAGCACTAGCCATGAGGCCCAGCTGGATGGCAGAGCCACCCAGCCGCCGCTGGTGCTTTGGCAGTTGGTTTCCTCCCAGCCAGGCTCTGGAGCAGCAGCCAGCCCCAGGGATGCACAGGGATGCTGGCGCTGCGCAAGGCCCGTGTGTCCCCAGGAGCTGCTCTTCAGCTTCACACTCAGCGGCTACAGCGAAGCCCCTGGGCAAGCACCTTTGGCTGCTGGTGACACCAGCGCTTCCGTTCACCCCTCTCACTAATGACTGCAGGGCTCGCAGTTACCTTTCAAATGAGCAGCAATTAGCTTCTGGCTAACACTCCTGGGCTGATCCATTTGGAGCCCTGCCAGGGCTAAGACAGTCATTAACGGAGCCCGGTTCGTTAATGGAGGCCGGGCAGAGCAGCGGGGCTGGGCGCAGCGGAGGGGTTGGGCTGTGGGATGGAAGGGGTGGCAAGACCCCAGGGGACTGCCCATCCCTCCCCTTCCCCAGCGGCCCCCGAGTCTGCAGGGATGTGTCTCTGCTTCAGCTGGTGGGCTGGAGACAGGTGCCCTTGCCCTTCCTCATGAAAAACAAGCACAATCATGCTTTTCCTCCTGTACGCACCACCACAAACAGCTCCGCGGCGTGAACGGCAGCTGCTGGGTGTGTTGTCACAACAGGTGGTCCAGGGACAAGGTTCTGTCTCTGCCCAAGAGAGGACAAGAGATCTGGGCTCAGCCCAGACACGCACTGCCTCTGGCTCCCAGTAAGGGTGTGAAGGTAGCTGGGGATTAGGAAAAATGCATACACTTGTCTTTCCTTTTGCCCTGAATCTGAGAAAAGGTCCATTCGGACTCAGCTGAAGCCATGAGTCTGATCTGGAAGCTCTTCAATAGATCAATCTTTGTCAGAGACCCTGCATGGGACATGGTGGGGTCTCTCCCTCCCCAACAGTCCTTGAGGTCTACGGAGTTCCAGTCACTTGGAGGGAGGCTGTGAGAGGCCATGGATGAGGCCTCCATCCATGCTGTGGGGAGGAGGGACAGCAGGCATCTGAGTTGCTAGGAGTGAGGAGGAAAAGGAGGTGGAACTCCTCCTGCAACACCTTCCTGGTCTGATTGCTGCATAACAAAGCCAGTCCAGGATGCTCTGCACTGTTCCCTGTGTCCCGAGCCTCTTCCAAGCCATTTTTTGTGCTGAGGACATCTTACACCAACAGCACCCTGGACTAGGTTTGCTACTCAGGACACTAAGTCCTCCTGAGGAGGACTTGTGGGGTTGGGAGAGAGCTCTCTCGTGTGGCTAGTGTGCTGCAGAAATTTCTGCATTTATGTGGCTTTCAAAAGTGTTAAGCTTAAATCGTCTAGCCACTTGGGTGGGGGTGCCTCTGGGGACCCCTACAGACATTACATGGCAGAGAAGGGCTCATGCTCAGAGTATAGCCTAATGCAGGTCAGAAGGGATCTGTGAAGGTCTCTGGTCCAACCTCTGCTAAAAGCAGGATCAACTCATCATTAGATGAGTTAGCTCAGGACCTTGTCCAGTCAAGTTTGGAAATGCTCCAAGGAGGAAGATTCCTCCCCTCTAGCTCTCTACAATCCTGTCCCAGTCTGTGACCAGCCTCATTGTGATTTCTTTTTAAAAACTGATATGCCACTGGAATTTCCTTCAGTACATCTCATGCCCGGTGCCTCATCTTTTTGCTGGACACCTCCAGAAAGACTTTGTCTCCCTCTTTTCTCTACCCCATTAGTGAGTCCTGCTGCATCACTGAGATTGGGATATTTTTAGTTGCCCCCACTTCCCAGAGCACCAGGAGAGCAAGGAGAGGCACAAAAGGTCCGAACTGTCCTTAGGGGGTCTTTGTAATTTCCAGGGGTCTGCAGCTCAGATCCAGCAGTGGCTTCATTTCAGCCCAGCCAAAGTACTGGGCCCCCCATTACTGAGCCCCCTGGCAAAGCCAGACCCTGGATTGTCTCAACACAGGCAGAAGACATATTGAGAGACCAGCCTCCAGCCTCCGGTGCCGGTGCCTCTGTCTGCAGCAGGCAGGCGTGCATGCTTCTGGGTGCTTACGAAAACATCTGTGACATTGCAAAGCAGCGTGGCACGGTCCTTCACCCTGGGGACCTGTTGAACAGGCCCCTCCTGCCACCCAGCGACAGCAGGGGAACAAGCAAGGGATCTCCTGCTGCAGCGGACCCCAGAGCCTGTCTCTCCAGGATCCCCTATGTGGGATTGCGTTTCACTCTGGGCTGATTCCCGCAGCTGGTGTGGGACTGGTCATGTCCCTGCTTTGAATGAATGGGCATTGCTTTGCTGGAAGAGCAGGAGGATGGGGCGGGCATCAGGATCCTTTGACTGCGCTGTGTCTGCAGGTGCCGCACACCCTGAGCATGACCAATACCAGCAACTGAGCTGCAGTAGCACTGGGTGGGGACAGAAAAATGAGCCTGCAAGTACTAAGGCAGTGCCTGGCCCTGGAGAGTGTACAGAAGTGGCCTGAGGGTGATGTCAGTGCTGGCCTGGTGTGCAGAGGGTGGAGGAGCTGCTCAGCCTGCTGCATCCCACCCCATCCATCAGTCCTGGGCACCTCCATGGCTTGGTAGCTGCAGCGGTTAGGGCTGGTGAGGGTTAAATCCCAGCTCAGAGCCCATTCCCTCCAGCTCACCAGCTGTGCTGGGACCAGCTGGAAACAGGGCTGCCATGGCTATGGCAGGGACTGCCTGCAGGACCAGACATCCTGCTCCCTCCAGACCATGAGCTCTGGGAGGATGGTTACAGCTGTGCAGGGAGAGGCAGGGATTGCTGCAGAAGGCTTTATGCAGTCCGGGAGAACCAGTTACTCCAGGATGTACAAACCCTGCTTGCTATCCCCCCACAGCACCTGGGTACAAGGTGCTGTGCAGGTCCAAACGTGAAGGAGTTTGTGGTCTCTGGCCTCGGTCCCCTGTCAGGTCAAAGAGTGCCAGTCCCTTTTCAAACTCATAGAATCATAGAATCATTAAGGCTGGAAAAGACCTCTAAGATCATCAAGTCCAACCGTCAACTAACACCACCATGCCTCCTAAACCAGGCCCTGGAGTGCCACGTCTACACCTTTTTTGAACACCTCCAGGGTTGACGACTCCACCACCTCTCTGGGCAGCCTGTTCCAATGCCTAACCACTCTTTCAGTAAAGAAATTCTTCCTGATGTCCAATCTAAACCTCCCCTGACGCAACTTGAGGCCATTTCCTCTCGTCCTATCACTAGTTTCTTGGGAGAAGAGTCCAACACCCGCTTCACTACAACCTCCTTTCAGGCCTCCAAGCAAGGCTGGCTCTGCTCATAGGTGAAGTGCGAAGGTGGCCCTGTAAGCAGTGGGGTCAGTTCAGAATTTCCCCAGACCCTTTATTTGATAAAATTCCTGGCTGCAGGCTGGCTCCTTCCTTGATCAGCCATGGATGGATATCTGACTTCACGCTGGCAGGCTGCCCTGGAGAATGTCAGCTCCCGCCTGGGGAAGAGAGCAGTCATTTGCAGAGACGGTGCAGTTGCTTACCTCAGGGTTATGGCCAGTGATCTCCTGATAAGTGCTGTTTCCTAAAAGTCCCTGCTTCTAGAGTCATGGGAATTTGCAAAAATCTCAGCGATCCTCTTAACATGATTTTATCTTTGAAGGAAAAAGAATTAATTAATGACTCCTGGAGGGCCCACTGCCTCACTGACTGCAAATGCAGAGGAGCCGACAGTGCCTGTGTTTTTTAAAGATCTTTTTTTAACAAAAGCTTACTTGCACAGGAGGAGATCTCTCCATATTGCCAGAGAAGGGTTAACGATGATGTTTGCCACTGATGTTCTGACTCTATGATTTATCCCACACGTGCTACCACGTTTTCCAGCTCTGATTCTCCCTTGTGTAAGAGCTACTCTTCAACAGAGTTGCCACGACCAGAGGCTCCCGCTTTACTCCACCACCTACTGTCAGTAAACAAACAGCTTTGAAAAGGAGGGTAGCAACTTTAATAAAAAAATCCCAGAAAGGTGACACCAAAGCAGTTCCCCCAGAACAAAACAGAACACTGCAAAACACGCTGGCATGGGCTCTGCTCCGCTTCATATCCCCACAAAGCAGCCTCCTACCCTGCTCGACATGCTTGATGGCATCCTTTAGCATGATGACTCTCTGATTGATGTTCTGGGGAACTGGAAGGTGGTGCCTGTTCTGCCTGGGACAGGATTAAGCCCCAAATAGGCTATAAGCTATTTTAATGCTTTGAGGCTGTGGGACCTGCCCAGCACATCCATGGAGCTGAGCAGGGAGCCTTCCTTCCCAGGGTGGGAAGACAGGATGGTTAGATGGCTACAGGGGGCACCAGCTGCCTCCTCATGTCAGAGGCTGAGACGCCAGCCTTGCCACCAGTCTCATGCCCTGGGAACTAGAGGTAGAGAAGAGCTGCTAGATTCCCCCCCAGTCAGTAGTTCCCACGATGAACAACTTGCCCACAAACCCCACTGCCATTGCTATTGCCCAAGGTGCTAAAATTAAGTCCAGCAAGGCCAGCAAAGGCCTGTTATCACCCATAAAGTGTTACTCGGTCCATGTTGTTGCCTAGGCAGCAGTGAAGGTTGGCATCCCCAGCTCAGCCCTCCCTTTGGAGACCCAAGTGTTTTGTTCTCTGTGTGCTCTCCCTGAGGTCTCTTTAACTCTGCATGAAATGGCTGATGGAGCTGGACTGAATGCAAGCAGCATGCACACATTGGGACCAAATCACATCTCCATCACCGCAGGAAAGTCTGTAGAGGTCCTTCTGAAATGGTGGGGGAGATCTCTCCTACATCAGGTCAATGCATCTCCATATTGAGCCCATTTAGCAGAGCGTGTCTTGACTAACAGAGAAGTCCCTGAGTGCCAGCACTGTCCTGTCAGCCGGTGTCCAGAGAGAAGGACCAAGGGAAACACCAAACTTCATCTCAAAGGCAGATTCTGCAGGATGGGAAATCACAAAGAAATAAATGTTGGTGAAGTTGTAAACAACTGAAAAGAGGTGTCTGTAATGGAAAGTGCTGAACGACCTATTTGATAGGTGTTATATCTGCTTCCATCCTACACAAGTGTCTTTATGGTCAGCTGAACACATCATCAGGAACACAGGAGGATGGAGACATGGGTCTTTTGGTCTCCTCTCCTCCCTCCTGAGATATGTATTTTGAGTCAGCTGGGAAGTATGTTTCCATGTTGAGCTACCACTGGTTACTGGTTTCCATGTTGAGCCACCACCGGTTTGACAGCTGAAGCACTAAATCCTTTCCTGGCCTTTGCAACTGTCCACGGCTCCAGTAATTCTTTGAACCAAGATCTTCTGAGTATTTCATTAAGTGCCACTTAGAAAGTGCCTTGGACCTTGGTGAGATTAGGTAAAATGTACCTAAGACATCTATCCAGCCAGCAGCTGGATTTTGCTTAGGAAATCCTCTGTCCTGTCTGATTTTGTTGCCTCCCTCTCCCTCTCCCGTTGAGTGCATCAATGTACAGAGGAGGTCCCCAAGCCAGGAGTCAGCTGCACCTCAGGCAGTCTCTCCAGCTGTAAGCCCTGTTGAACCAGTTCCTCACATCCGTGTGGTGAGGTTTGCAGAACTGGTCCAGCCTGTCAGCTGGATCCTGCTGATCTGCACCAGGCCCACAGTCAGGACAGCTTGCAGTGGCTCCGCTGCTGCCAGGTTGCTTGTGTTGGGCCCTCTGAGACAATGTCAGTGGGTAGGAGTGAGTGTGATGTGCTTAAAGAAGATGCAAAAAGGGTATCCACCATTCAAGGGGTGCCTTGATTACTTGTGCCCAGAGTGGTAACAACACACCCAGCAGATCAGTATAGCCAGCTCTATCTGTATTTTCAGTGATGGCTTTGCAAAAGTAGCACAACAGAGTCCTTGTTTGGTGCTACTCCTCTTCATCTGCTTGCTCCTTACATTCACACTCTGGTCCTTTTCTGTTTCCCTATAAATAGTGAAAAGAGATGCAAATACTTTAACAGACCTTGATGACATCTAAGAAATTCAAGCTCTCTCCAATAAAGATATCTAAAATCAAAACACTGGGACTCAGGGGACCATTGACCACCAGCCAGATCCGATACAGAAGCATCAGCAGACTGCTGCCTGGATGACAAACAGGATGTCCATGCTGTCTGGGGTGTCCATGCTGTCTGGGGTGCCCATGCATGCAGCCATGTCAGCTTCTGAGCTGGGCACTGTGGGCTGCCCAGTGATATTCAGGATCAGCCCAGGTCAAGGTATGAGTAAGGCTGCTAATATTTGGTCGTAAAAGGAGGATTTTTTTCCCTGTGAAGATCTAGACACATGAGCAAACACTTGACATCCCTGAGGTTGATATTCCCCCTGGTGCCTCCCCTGGTGCAGAATGGGGGATACTGTGGCTGTGGTGCCATACAGGGGAAGAGGTGTAAGGGAGCCCAGACTCCTGACACCATGCACGAATCGTGAAAGAGGACTCCTGGCATGCCCTTCCCCAGCATTTCAGGGTTAAAGTGTCAGGGCAGGAAAAGCTGGAGGGTACTGTTTTTCAGTGACAGGCCGTTCAGGTCAGCGGGGTGACTTGGGGAGCCCAGACTGATCAGGCAGTGGAGGAGGGCTGCTGGTTCCCAGTGCCCTGCACACACAGGCACTGTGCCATAGCCATTGGGCTACGCTGCGCCCATGGCTGTAAAACACAACCAGCAGCCCGGAGCAAACAGATTGAGTACAAAACCACAAAAACCCAACGGTGAAAGATAAGCTCTTGGGTCAATAATGCGCTGGGCTTGGGCCAGCTCTCCCAGTGCTGCATGGAACTGAGCCTCCAAGGGACAGGGACTCATAGATGCTTCACTTGTGCTTATCCTGCTGTTGGTGAGGCTGGCTCTGGTAGGCATGGACTCTGCTACAGCCAGTGTGGTTTGGGGATAGCAGAAGAAGGAAGGACCTATGTCCCTGGGATGGAAAGGGAAATGGAGACCATCAGAGCCGGTGCTCTGGAGGTGCTGGGGTGTGCAGGCTCATGGGTGCCCACCATGGGAGAAGGTGGGACAGAGAGGCGAGAGAAATCCCAGAGCGCCCTGCCATGGGCACACACCATGAGTGGAATGTTTTCCCTCTGGTCGCTGGGCCTGGCTAATTGCTTCTGTCCATGCACCATAGGGATTGAAGCCACCTTGTCCTGCCTGTGCCTGTGACCCTCTGTGCCAGCTGCCAGGAGGAGGTGGAGGGCACGGAAGGCACCTTGTGCACACATACAAATACAGAGACATGTCTGGGTTTGATTCGTGCACCATGTGCATCCTGCTGGGGAATGGTGCTTGCCCTGCCTGGAGCCATGCAAGTTGGGTCGCTATCAGAGAGCACAGATGAACTGGAGAGGGGAAAATACGCAAGCAGGAATACCCCACGGGGAATGCAGGATCCTGGGGTCTGCAGCACCCCGGAAATGCAGTGCTGGGACTGACCCAGAGCTGGTGTGTGGTGGGGTGCATCAGAGGCCTCTGCTCCTCCGTGGAGCTGAATACGGCCTCATCAGTGCATACCAGGAGGTCTGGGCACAGGGTTGACAGCACTTTCCTGCCCGTGAGCATCGCCCTCCACCCCTCATCACCTCAAAGAGCTTTCCCCCAGCCATGTGCTGGTGATGTTGCACTGGCTCATCCAATGTCAGGTACTGGCAGAGACTTCGCCCCCGCAACAAGGATCGTGCAGGAGCAGTCTGGCCCACCAGCCCAGGAGGTAGGAGGGACAAGTGGTGACAGGGACTTTGCACCCATTTCCCCCTGGGTTCCCTAGGTGATACCACCAGCTCCCTGGGTGTTGTCCCTGAGTGACGCACCTGGGCATGTACCCAACAAAGGACAGACATTGAATGGTGACAAAGCCCTCAGCCAAGCTTCACAGGCTGGGCTGAACAGGCTTAGCATTAGCAATTAAAAATCCCAGAGCAAATAAAGGAGGGTGTTGGTTACTACTGCCCTTCCTTTTATATAGCTGCACTATCCAATTAATGCTTGTTACAGGCTCTTATCTGGAGGCACATCAAGGAAATTCTTGAAGGAGGTAGTCCCAAGAGCACATGGGTGCCCAAAAGCACCCTGAGACCTGGTGGTGGAGGGTAAAGCTGAACTCCTGGTCCAGTCATCCCGGTAAGTGTAGGGCTGTAAAACATCGTGACTCATGCTGCAGCTTCCACGCTCCTGGGAGAGTCAAGAAAACTTCCTTGCTGCCTCTGGCGGTCACTGCCAACAAGATAAGAAATAAAGAAAATCAGTAAATAATAAAAAAAAGTGTTTCTCACCAGTTGTGAGAGGCTTTATTAAAAAACTGTGCAAGGAAATCTCTCTCGAGTGACTCACGGATGGGGACCATGCTGTCTGGCAATCTCCCTGCGTTATGCACTGGGAGGTATACGCCTGGGGACATTGGCCTGGCTGAGATGCCAAAACTGAAGAGACCTGCATGTCAGTGGGGAACATCTCCCCCATCTCTGCTTTCTCTTTGTCTCATGTACTGTTATAAACTGTTATAAAACCATTAGCTACTTGGGGCAAGGGTTGGCCCTTGGTACGTGGGTGCACGCTTGGCTCCCGGCTGGGGCATCCTCCTACTGTCATCATCCTTTTGTCATGTACCATACAGCTCCAAGCACTGTAGGGATGCTTGTTAATTAACTCACGCTAATTGGCTCCACCAGCCTTGCCAGCATGCTGACGGAGAGGAACATCCCCTTGGGATGCCGGGAAGGAAGCAGGACGCCATCCGTGCAGCAGTGCTCTCCAGACACGTGGACATTTCCACCTCCATTAGGCTTTGCAGTGGTGTTGCTACTCATAGGTGAGGCCAAAACCAAGCTCCTTGTAGCAGCTCTTGGCTGACCTGGGTGTTTCGATGTCACCACCAGCCCCTCCATGCAATGCAGGGTCTGATGCTCGATGTATGGGTCACCCCTGCTTATGTGCTGTAGGACCAGGCTGCAGAACCCAGCCGAGGTCCACGCTGCCTGATCTTTCTGTCTGTTGGGTGACTGCCAAACAAACCAGGCATGTTCTAGACCAGCCTGAGATTAAGAAAGCATAATCTCAAAGCCAGTGTTCAAACATGGCACTTTGTACTGAGTTTCTGTGTATTCAGCATTTGTCACCAGGCTGTGTACAGGACATCATACTGGTGTCTTGGTGACACAACCTTCGCTTGGTTTTTCACTGTTCCCCATTACCTTGCTGGAAATACGTTCCCTGCTGGCAAAACCTTCCCAGCCTGGGCAGCCCCTCAGCACACTCTGGTGTGATGGGGGTATGCCAACAAGCAGCCAGGTTTGCTCACTCACATGCCATTTACACAGAGGTTTTGGTGCTAAGTGACAGCCTGGATCTGGATTATTCTTATTGACTTTCTCTATTTGCCCAGGCCATATCGCTGGGAGACCACCCATGCTCCCTGTCCCTCCGCTGCCAAAAGCTGTCACGAGAGAGCAGCGGCTCTCCAGGACCCGCAACTCACAGCATCACCTGTTGGGAAGAACTAAGGAAATAAACCCCAGATACTAGCCACCTCCAATTTCCACGAAAATCCCCCTCCCCAGATTCATTCAGACATGCTCATCTCATCAAAACCAGGTTCCTGTCCATCATTAATCCATTCCAGAGCATTTTAAAATCTAATATTATTCCTGAAGAGTTGCTATCACCAGCAGGAAAGTCTGGCTGCCCTGCCAAGGCCTTTGTGTTCCCCAATGCTAGCAAAGCATCCCTGTGCATGCTGAGCTGTAGGTACCTTTCCCCTGAGGTCCATCTGGCGGAGCGATGCTGCAGGGACCAGCAGGCCCTTCCGTTTGGTCGTTTTGGATGCTCTTCACCAACTGGGTGATGCTTTGGAGCTTCCCAGCATGTGACGTTGCTCCTCCAAGTGCAAATTTCCATATCGGCTTTGCCAGAGCCGTGGGTTAGTTAAAACCTAGCTCCCTAAAGGGGACCTCGATGTTGAATGTATACCAGAAGACCCAGAAGACGAGGCTGGAGGCAAGCAGCAGAGCTCCCAAGTAAACGAAGAAGTCCCAGGAGCTTAGAGGAGCAAAAATTCCCAGGAAGAGGATGATCAGCCCAATCACATCGCACAGCACAGCCAGGAAGAGTATCACAGCACAGCGGCCGATGAGCTTGAAGAAGGCCATGGTAGAGCCCCCCAGCAGAGACCCTGAGGACGGGGCTGGAGGGGCCGGCAGCATCCCAGCAGCCTCTCCCTCGCTGCCTCTGCTCGCTGGCTGCCAGGAGGAAGTACAAATGTCACAACACACCTTGCAGAACAATCGGGAGGGAGCACACGATACTGTTTTAACTGTTTCATGGCCCTGCCATCGCCCTGCCTCTGCCTGTCCTGGAGCGGATCCCAGGGGTGCGTTTCTCTGCATGGTATATGTGAGCCCTCCAGGGAAGGGACCCGCTGCTGGGGTACCCTGTGATCGGCCTGAGTGTAGGTGCATCACACCCAGCCTGCCTAAAAGTTGCAAGTCTGGTCCTGACCCATCCTGCAGATGGGCCAAGCTCCTTCAGTTTGAGAGCCCAAGGGGTCTTGTGTCACTTTTGAGCAGCATCTGCCGTGTGAGGATCCCAGCAAAATCTGCAGGACACCATCTGTGACATCCTGGTGCCAACCTGGAAACATTGCAGTGTTTCCCTCTCTTTGTAGGTAAACTGAGGCACAGGAATTCATCCAGAGTGTCAAAAATACATCACCCTTGCAACACCTCCAAAAAGCAGGTCTTGCTGGAAAGACACAAATTAGACAACCTATGTCATCGCCCATCCCAAAAATGGGAACCAAGCAAGTTAGTGACGAATCACTGAATAAGGCAGAATTTCCCAGAGCTCCTGACTTGTCTCCAAGCAGCCAGTATCACTTTGTGGGATCTAGGACTGCTGCTTTTTGCTCCCAGGTTGCTGTGACACTGGGCACATCTTTTCTCTCTTGCCTCTCTGGTCTGTGCATGCTTGGCAAACAGGGAAAGTCTGGGGGAGGTGGAGCATCCAGAGAGCCCTTGGCTTGGGAAAGCCATCCCAAGACACGAGCACTGCATGGCCTGTGGGCTTGCAGCTGCCTGCCCCATCTCTTGGTCATGCAGAGGATGCCAAACCTTGAGACAGGACTGCTGGGCACGAGGTCAGCGTCAGGGACTGGAGCAGTGCCCAGCTGCAAGTACCTGCCGGAGATGGCCTCAGCTCCAGGGGATGGCAGGGGCTGCACCAGGAGTGTCCTCCCCCATCTCCTTGCCAAACCCAGGGCACCCAGGGCCCGTCTGCCACCTGGGCAGCCCCACCACCACTCTGCCCTGGGCGGGGTGATGGCTGGAGGGAACCGGGGAAATTACCTACCTTGTCTGAGTGTTTCCTTTGCTGCCCAGGGAATCCCAGGTGCTAGAAGTCACCATGCTCCTGCCTGCCACCCACAGTGTGCATCTCATAAATGGCAAGCACACAGCAGAGAAGGCTGCCCAACATGGCCCCGTGGTCCTCTCTCCTAACCTTATCCAGGCTGCCACTTGCAAACACATGGCAGACAGCACTGTGCAAACCATCTGTTCCAGGGTGTGCTCTTCCTTCCCAATAGCAAGGGTCTGCCTGTTCCAGGAGATTTTTTTTTCCCTCTGTGTCTGAACAATTAAGGCTTTTAAATACACAAATAAATAACTAATCTTTTCTTTGTGCATTAGCACCTTCCGGGGCCTGGGGGAGGATCTGCTCTTTGCCGGTCCAGGATCAGCCCTGGCTTAATTACCAGCAGGCTGGAGGGAAGTGCTGGGGCACAGCTTCTTTCAGAATCCAAACACTCCATTTGCATGAAACATGGTCTGAAATCTGCCTTCATGCCAAAAAAATCCCTTGCTCCCAAACACAGCCTTCAGTTCCTAGTGGTCTTCTCAGTGCCTGCAGCCTCCCGGGGACCCGAGCTGCGGACTCACGCAGAGTTCAGCAGCCAGACCTTCCCCAGCCCCTGTACCCTGGGTTCAGGTTGGGCTTGCCTCTACACCGTGGTCTTCCCTTACCCCTGCCCTGCCACAGGTGACACGAGGCTCAGAGCCATGCCCAATGCCTGGCTTGCTGTTGGGCCGCCCGTTGGGTGGATACCTTTTTCTGTAAGTCTGACTTAGAGTTGACTCAGTTGACTGAAACTTCTTCACTTCACTTCACTTAAGTCTTCTTTCAATGGGCTGCAGTGATTGTGGAAGTGTACAGAGGATGGAAAAAGAGGTTTGCAGCGCTTTGCTTCCCAGTTCAGCCACATTTTGATGAACCTGTCTGAGGTTCAGCATTGACGATAATGGAGCTGCTCCGGCCAGTTTTCTGATGAGCCTGAACCTCATCACCCTCTGAAAGGAAGGACCTTTTCTGTGTCCCCTCTTGTTCCCACAGCTGTATCCAGTTCCCATTTCCTTTTTTTTTCCTGAGTCTTTATCTTCTGTTCCCTGAATTTCAGGGAGTTCTTCAGGTGATTAGACAGACAGTTTTTATTGTAGTGAGAGAGCCCCAGAAGGTGCCTCGAGACTCTTCTGTCCTTTCTAGCCTGGTCTCTGATCCTGACAGACATTACCCACATGGGGCAGAGTAGGCATCACCCCAGGAACCTCTCTCAGACCAGTGACATCCTCCAAAAGCAAACAGCTCGAAGGAAGATGGGTCTGATGCAAGGACCTCGGATCAATCCAGGTCTGTCCAGCCCCACACTGCAAAAGGCTGGTGCCACCTTGACCTCACCAGACCAGATGAAGAAGTCTTCTCCTGGGCTGCACCCCATGCCTGGGGCAGCCCAGGAATGAAAAAGAGAGCAGGAAAACTTGTGGAGGTTGTTGCAACAGAGAAACTGGGAATCGCTGACCCCAGTCTGGTGCATGGAATAGCTGTGGAAACTCCTGTCCCTCTGGAAGAGACCCTGTGTGGCGGGATGGCATGTCCTATACATCCGGTGTCCCTCCAGGGGAGCTCTGGGGCCCGGGCAGTGTTTACCACTGCAGACAAGGCTTCCTTCAGGCTTCCTTCCACTGCAGCCTCTGGCTTTCATGAGCCAGATGGTGCAAGGTGAGTGCTCTGTATTGCCCTTCAGGAGGGTATCAGCAGCCCAGCTTGGATTTGCTCTGTAGGAGGCAGGGTTTTCATCTGGGTGCATTTCAGTGATGCTGAGCCCTGCCAAGCAATGCATGACAGTAGTGATTTGCCCATGATAGCACGGAAGGAAATGTGACACACTAAACAAAGTCGCTCCCTGGGTTGGAAAGGAACCCAAAGGTTTCCAGAAGTTTATTCACCTCCGATTAATGGCTCAGAAAACTGCAAACAGTTGCATTTTGATCCAAAGATACTTAAAAAAGAGCAGCAAACTCTGCCCACCTCTTCTGCCTTATTCTAGCCCAGTTCTGCCATAGCTGGAAAGGTGATGTTAGCGGAAAACACTTGCTCCGGGAGCTGACCCAGAACAGGTTTGCAAAAGTATGTGGCAAGAGCGAACCAGTTCTTCACAGGGAACAATGAACGTTGCTTCCCCAAGTTACATATTAGTCGGGAGCAGCAAGAATTTGAGCAGGCGAATGGAAGTGGTCTGACAAAATCTTTGGCTAGCAGGAGTCAGTCAATATTTACTTAACTGCATCATGTGGAGACAAACCCAAGAATGAGCTTTCAAAAAGTTTGTCCTGTAGTGAAACCCAGGTAACTCCCTGTAGCATGGGCTGAGCTTTTATGAAATATCTGCCTGAGGATGAGGAGAAAACGGATGGGCAGCACAGTGCTGCTTGACTGAGCAGCCCAGGGACAGTTCATGCACAGTGATCTCCAGCCACAGCTTCACGGCTCAGTGCTGGCTGTGCCTGTGGTGGTGAACGGCTCAAGCTGCCATAAATGCAGGGGCTGCAGATGAGCTCAGCTTTGGCAGGGGTGGGCAAACTCCCTTCTGCCGCACAAGGGGATTGGTTTCCTTCAAGGGCCAGGAGCTCTATGCAGGGTCGGAGCATTTTGGGATTGGGTTTCAGCTATAGGACTCACGGCTGCGGGAGTAAAGCTGCTCTCCAAGTGCTCTCCTCCCAAGTCTGAGTGTAGGAAGAGCTTCCTTGACCGAATGAAAGCTCAGAGCAATTTTTATTGAACTCTCAGGACATCTCCCTGTGGAGGAATGGTAAAAACAGCACACCCCTCCCTCCCCCCCCGAAAGACACTGATTGATAGGCACTGAGTGATTGTACCTCTTCATACATCTGGGAAAGGAGCCAGACATCATGGCTGGACAGGAATAACACCGATTTAGGAAAGGCTCCATCCCCTAGCACTCCTTCCTTGCTGAGCCCTGGCTGGTGATGCTGATCCTCTGAAAAGCATCCCACAGCGGACAACACTTCAAAGCATCCCAGCATGTGGTGGGTTAGCACACGCTGCCCTCTGCTGAAAGAAACTCCCACACTTTGCAGGGTCCTTCACATCCCCGACCAGGGGCAGCTCAGCCCACCCAGGCCACAGTGCAAAGGGGATCCAGCATCCCCAGCCCAACTTTGTGCTGTGAACGTCATTGAGCTCTGGCTGGCACATGGCTTTGGTGGGTACACAGCTGTTGAAAACTTTTCTGCGATATCTGCAAATGCTCCCCAGGAGCGGTCAGCAGCTGGAGATGCTCCTGTGCGGTCCCATCTGTGAGATCTGCATGGCAGGAGTGGGGGAGTGGCAGCACCTGGGCCTGACCTGCACGGCAGCATCTGCTGGTGCTGGCAGGCACTGCTGTAAAACCATTGCAACAGATTTAGCAGGCGAGAGCTGGCTTAGACTTGCATCTGCACTGTGAGCAGCGGAAGGGCTGACAGCACTCACAGCATCAGTGCCCGGGGGACAGCTTATCTGCCTGCTCCTCTGCTGACATGATGCAATTGGCTGTGCACAGTGCTGCTTGCCTTGGGCAGCAGCTCCTTCCCCAGCACAAGCAACCAGCAAACAGACGTGTTGAGCTGAGGTTGGTACAGCTGAGGAATACGCTGGCAGTGCTGGTTATACTGGCCTGTGATTTCCAGCCACCCCTTCCCTACACTGGAGTTCAAAGACTCAGGTTAAGGCTGCATTCAGGGGTAGAAAGCAAGCAGAGCTGGAAGGTGGGTTGCTGGCTTATCCCAACCCCAGGCACTGTGCAAAACTCAGTGTAACCCATGGGCACACCAGCCCAACATGGGACCCTAAGGGCTAGTCCAGGCATGGGGGCAGGGGGGGTGCAGACCAGACCCCACGGTCAACACCCGACACCCTCAAACCCTGCAAATCCAGCCAGGGCTGGGGGAGCACTCACAGCAGCCAGGAAAACCAGACAGACCTTCAACCTCCCCTCCCCACCAAGCAGAGGGGGGAACCCATGCACTAAATGGTGGCTGTAACCACTAGGGAAAACCGGAGTCAATTATCAGCACTGGGCAGAGGGAGGGGCAGCAGCTTTTCCCGGTGAGGATTTCAACTGGGAGCCATCAGGCACATCACTGGTCCAATGCCTCGGTCCCTCAGGCTGAGGTGCCGCTGAGTCTTGCCATAGCAGAGGCAGTGCCACGCACACCCAGTGCCTTTCATAGGGCAAGCCTGGTGACCTGCTTCCCATTTACCTGCAGGGCCCAGCTCAGCAATAATCGCTGATGTCAGAAGAGTGGAGAGAGCTGCTTTCAGCAGAAGAGGCTGTCGATTATGTGCCGCTTGGGGTTTCTGGCTCCTATAGCCATTGGAGACAGCAGAAGCATGCCGGGAGCCCAGCCTGCTGCCCTAAGGAATCCCTGTGATGTGCCAGCATCAGCTCTGGGGCTGTTGGTCTCTCCTGATCTCAGCCACACATCAAGACCCCACAACCCTGAGGAGCTTCCCCTCAAGTTCTTTCCCTGGAGACCCTTTCCCAAATACCTAGTATCCCATGGGGACACATATACACAGACTTGTGGGATGCCCTTCTGAGTCCTTTGGCCCCTCCCAAATCAGGCAGGACATACTCCAGAGCGGCATCATCCCTTAAATCCCCCAGCTTAATGCTTCCAGCATGTAACCAAGTGTGGAAGACCCAAGCTCCCATCTCCCTCCCTTCCGCCTTGTTTTGTACGTTGTCCAGGGGTAGACTTGGGGGTTCGAACCACACTTTTTGTTGCCTGCACCCACCAGGGACTTTCTGAGCTACTTTCAGCTCTGCAAACAGTTTGTCCTTCCCATACCTGTGCTCAGCTTTATACTTTGCCAGGGCAAAGGACATGAAAGAACTTTCCGATGAAATAATTCCTTCCATGAAAAGAAGACACAGGCAGCAGGCTGGGCAGGAGCCAAGCCTGGCTGAGACATCCTCCAAGGGCTTTGCCCAGAATCAGAGATGCAGGCAGATTCCCTGCAGGAGGTAAGAAGGAAAGAGCAGAGGAGAGGAAAGTCCCTCTCCCTTCTCCGGCATGAATCAACCTGCTCTCTATTGGCAGGGAAAGGAAAAACTATGTCCCAGTGGTGGGTGATGCTGCAGGCAACTGCAGGTCGTGCCTCTAGGGCTGGCTGGCATGGGCTGAAACCACCCAGCGCCCATTAGCGTCAGGCTGCCTTAACTGTTCAGGGATTAAAATCAACTTTTATATGTGTGGGGAGGGTATATGGATGGATGGATGGATGGATGGATAGATAGATAGATAGTAGGACACAGCTTCCCCTGACAGCTATTTTCTTGACAGCCTATGCTGCTGCCCCCACCTGCCCACCCATGGCCACTCACACTGACTGAGGGTCTCTCCAAGCAGTACATCAGGTTTTCTTAAAAAAATAGTTTAATATTAATGACCCACACCCCAACAGTTCCAGTCCTTCATCACACGTGCGTCCTTGGAGGATGACAGCTGAATCTGCCAGTCTGAGGAACGGTCCCAAGGATTTTGTTTTAAAACCAAGCAAATCTTTCCAGGCCCTGAGTCAGGGGAGAATCCTGCAAACAGGATACCACAAGGACCGGTCAAATATAAAAAGTTACAAACCCCAAATAAATAACTACCTATGAGAGCTGCCCAGGAGATTCTGGTTGATGGTTCAGCACCATGGGGCAGTCAGGAGCAGCGGTCCCCTCCATGGGCACCACAGGAGCTACAGGCACCTGCAGTCCGCATTTCGTCTGGAGAGGGATGCCAGGTACCAAGGCTTGGCAGGGCAGACCGGCAGAAGGGACCTCCTCCAGCGGACCCTCTCCAGGGCTCTGCTGCTTCCCTCCGGAGATCAACCATCTCCAGCAGAGCTGCGCCAGGACATCACTGCCCGTCGATCTAGGAGTGACTGAGCCTTATTGGCTTCTGTACGTTCAGTGCAGAGTTAGGTGGTGCTGTATTACACATGCGCTCAGCTCGAGGACTACGAAATTCAGTTGGAAGGGGCTTTTCTTGCACTGACACTGATATGCCAAGTATCTGGGTCCCCCCTCCCCAGGGGAGTGCAGGCTCCAAACAGGGCTGCTGAGCCATGGCAGGGCTGCAAATAATGCAGCATCCCTTGCAAGACCTTGCAAGGGCAAGAGGGAGGTGGAGGAACTGAATTTCTCCAACTGCCTTCATGGAGCCCTGCAGCAGCAGACTGGCACATGCTGGAAAAGCCATCGCTGGACCAGAGAGGGGTTGAGCAATGCAGGGATGGAATTTAAGGTAGATAGTTTAAACTTTGAGGCTCAGAAGTTTCGAAGGAAGCTCCTGGTTAAATGAATGCCCAGGGAAGCACTGACTGGGCAGGCCAGGGGTGCCCCCGGTCCTTCCACAGGGATTAATCCAAACCCCTACGTCGACACAGAGCACAGTTGCCTGGCCGCCCTTGCCAGAGTTCCAGGCTGTGGCACACCCCAACCCATGGCTGGGACCTGAGCCCCCACGTTGACCCAGTCCCACCCCCAGGGTTCTCCAGCACGGAAAGGGCTGGAAAGTTGGATGGAATCCAAGCAGGTCTCGAAACCAAGAAAGCCGAGGCAGGGGGGACATTTTCAACCGCTTCTTGCTGGTGTCCTGGGAGCCCCCCCACCTCAGCAGTTTCCCCAAACATGACAGGACTGGGGATTCAGGCTGGGTTAAAACCATGCTGCAGCAGCCAGCTCGGGAGCAGAGTGGGATTCATGGTATTTCCTTCCCAGGGATGCTTACAGGAGAGGCTGGGAAGGAGACTGACATCTCTGAAGCCCCTGAACCTTTGGTGTTCATGGTGGGCTGGATGCTGCAAACCCCGTAACACAGGGATTGGGAGTTTTCCCATCCCCAATGTTGCTGCGTGCAGAGGAGCAGAGCTTTAAATGTCCTGGGTCAGAGCACTGGAAGTAAACAGTTTCCTTTTTGGTGCTGACTTCTGTTGCAACCTGATATTCCGGTTGAGTGGAAGAAAAAAAAAAAGAAGAAAAAACACAACTACTTTTGTTGCTGCAACACCCAGCTCTGGCGGGGGAACTCCCAGCCCTCGCTCGGGCTGCAAAGACATGCCTGGCAGCTCTGAGCAACTGCATGGCCAGAGGTGTTTCCTCCCCTGGAAACACCCAGGTCACAGCAGTACCACGTCTGAGTGAGAAATAACCAGATTTACCATGTCTGACACGGTTTTGATGAAAGCCCTGCTTCAGCATTCCCTCTCATCCCTCCAAGGTTAAGGGGCAAAGCTGGGGCATGTTTGCTCACATCTGCCTCTGCAGCTTCCCTGCACCCTTCTCAGTGGTGCCACGGTGCAAGTCTGAGCTGGTTTGATAGTTTCCATGTGCCTAGCACCTACTATAAAAATAGGAAGGATTTGGTATTTTTTTGTAGGGTTTCAAACTCACTGCTAGCATTGAGAGTCCACTGAAAGGTATTACTCTCATTACTGCTCATTAAGGACAGGGAAGGGCTGCTGCTGGCTTTGAGTAAGGGATGGCAATGGCAGTTCATCCCGGTAGGATGTCATCGGCTCCTTGGGGTGCAAGAAGCACCAGCAGCATTTCAGGGTGCATGCTGAACTGGCAGCCCGGCTAATATCCAGACACAGGCATGAAGCTGACAACCCAGCGGAGGCTCGGGATATCAGCCCCCATGCCCCCCTGAGCCCTCGGCCATGTTTCCAGGAAGGAGTGGTGGGAGTGCTCAGGGGAATACACGTGCGCTTACGGACACCAGTGGTCACCTGCTTCCTTCCACAGTTAAATCATTTATACCCCAGAGGAGGGGGGTTAGTGTTAGTGCAATTCCCAGAAGCAGCTTCAGAAATCTGCAGCTTGTACCAGGTGTGAATCCAGTTAACGCGAAGTGGGATAAAACACAATTTAACACCCTCAGAGAGAGGTATGCAGTATATTTGGGCAGGTTTAACTTTTGTTAAAGCCCAGGAATGAAGAAGCTGTTGCAGGTGCCCTGTAGCAGAGTGTCATCCGGCAGCAGAGCCTGCTCAGCGGGTTTGCTGGGGGGCTGACCTTTGAGATGCAGGAGAAACATTTCCTCTTTGAATTGCTCTGCAGAGATAATGAATTTTGTAATGGATTTCCTGTTCTTTTTATAGAACAGGGAAAGCTGGCAGATTGCATCTAAGCTTGCTGTAGTGAGAGCTGCATGTAATTATATTTGATGGATAACCTGATATTTTCTTCAAACATGTTTTTCTTTGGTTTGCTCCAAAGCATCACACCAGCATTCAAACAGGCTTCAGTGAGAATAGAGAGGAATATTGGGGAGCAGTCAAACAGTGCTTTGTGGGTGCATGGGAATGACCCAAAGACGTGAACTGCCCTATGACCAGATCAGAGGTCCCTCTAGCCCAGTGCTGTCTCCAGCAGTGGCAGGAGGAGACAGCACATGAGCTCAGCTCTTGCCGCCGTCTGATCCCCATGGACTTCTCCAGCATCCACTTTTATGTTACAGACGTTAGAGGGCGCATCCCTCTCTGTTGCTTCTGCTGTCTCTTTTTTGACCTGTTGGCCATCAAGCCATTTCGAACCCATGGATAACCCCTGCCTCTGCAGCTTCCCATGTCAGCGGGATGTAGAAGTTCACCGGTCCCACAGCACAGAGGTAGGATTTCACTTTGCAGCAGCCCTGTGGGGTTTTGCTGGGCCACAGTAGGGCATACGTTTTATGTCAGCTCCTAGTGAAACCCTTGTGAACAGCCTCCAGGATACCCTGCACCTCTGTTTCCCTAAGCCTCTCTCACTTCAGGAGAACGATGCATTTCCCAGTGCTGGGAGCATTTTGCATTGCATGCAGAAATGCAAAATCCACCCAACTTCCCAGCAGCAGTCAGGTATTTAAACCCTGTGCAACAAAGTGGGGGGTTCCCACTCTGTTGCTGGACTTCCATCTGCATATTGATCTTCCAGCTGTTAATCTAGCTTTGCCTTCAGTTAACATTTCTTTCCCTTTACCTCACTGTCCCCCTACAGATCTGGGCAGCAAATAGTAAGATCCACCTGACAAATCCCCCCGCCTCTGAGCAAGCTTTGCTGATCCATGGGCTATTGCCTTTCCCTCACCTGGGCAGGCTCCATCCTCTTGCCAGGCACTTTCCCGGGCCACCCATATGCTCCTCACACCTCAACAGAGGTGTCCACTGATCACATCTGCAGACCTGAGACCTTCACCCAGGGCGCATGGCCAGCACCCAAACAAACCTGCAGCACCAGCCCCACTCTTCCTCCTCCTGATGTCCTGAGTGAGCCCCCCTGCATGGTGGCCCCTGGATGGCACACCATCATCCATCTCAAACACCTTATAACGCAGCCTGCCCTCTCTACCAACAGGCACAAAACAACAGACATGAGACCAGAGCAGCAACGTGAAAGTCCTTTGGGAAATTTTTGCTTTAATTAAACCTAATATTATTGTTATAAATGACCAGTCTGGAATCCCATTAACTTCTTGGTCTCAGAGACTTCTTATCATACTAACATTTCATTGTCTGTCTCCTTATCCTTGGTCATGAGACATGGAGAGCAGGACCCCTGCTCCCTCTCTCCAGGCCATTTGGTACTTCTAGTCCTCCTGTCGCATCCCTTTGGACGGCGAGCCTGGGCCAAACAGCCTCTTGCCACAGCAGAGCCGTTTGCAGCAGGGAACATTGCCAGGTGCCTTCTCCAGACTGTGCAGCTTTAGGATGCCTATCTGTGACCAGACCTGCAGGCTGGAGCCAGGCGGGACCTGGTGATGCTCTCCACATTACTCCGTGATTTCCCTCTCTTGAGTTCTTGTTTGCAGTTTGCCTGCTCTTCTGACTGCAGCTTCCCCCTGAGCAGGAGTTTTAGGTGAGCATCCTTTGCCTGTTGCAGCTAAATCAATAGGGATTGCTGCCTAGTGCCAAGTCAGGATTGCAAAAGCAAACAAAGCCTTGCACAGCATGATGAATGGCTGAGGAACAAACGGAGGTTTACTGGGTCCAGTGCCAGATCATACGCCTTGTACACCCCATTCACGAACCTGGCACTGGCTGGCCAGGGACACACACATCTGCGCCACCCAGGACGCAAAATGCAGGGCCAGGTTGAGCCTGGGGCAAAGGGGTGTGCGTTGCTGGAATACTTGTAATCCAGCTGTGTCAGCTGCCAGGCTAGGAGCTGTCTCCTCAAGTTCTCCCAACACTGGCGGAGGGGAAGTCCAGGTGCATGGGAGTGGTCAGCCTTGGTCACATACTGGTGGGAGCCTGGCAGCAGTGCCAAGGTGAGCCCGAGCTCCCTGGCTAAAAGTGTTAGCCAAACTGTGGTAGCACAAATGCTTCTACTTGAAGGCTTTGGGCCATGGGCACCTTGGACCATACTTGCAGGCAAAGATGCTGATGTGGCACTGCTTTCAGATATAAGGGAGTTCAGCCAGAGGTGACCAGGAGGAGGTTAAATATTTCCCCACATGGAATCAACTCTTGGCCCTGAGCAGAGTTCCTACAGCTACAGCTTCATGACCCTTGACTACAGCTAACACTCCCTTTTAGCTGACCTGCTGGGCATCTGCCGTCCTGGAGCAGCAGGATCTGTTACCCTCTGCTTTTGCCATGTCTCTTGATGCTATGCAGAGCTTCCAGCGTGTCTGGCAAATTAGAGGGTTGAAGGGATTGTGGCTCCAGGATGTTGCAGAGCCTGAAAGTGCAAACTGATTTGAAAAAGTGGGCAAAACAGGAGGAGCTGGGCATGTTGGCTGTATCAGTGACTGTTAAACAGTTGTCTGGAGCAACCTCTGGCTTGGCTCTGAGCTGCTGTGAGCTGGGAGGTGGACATAACGCAGGAGAAGGACTATTGTCTGCATGCCCCATTCCTTGTGCTTTTTTCCAGCTTTCCTTGGGAGCTGTTGGTAGATGTGGGATACTGGACTAGAGAAACCTGAGAGCTTACATGAGCTTCCTCTCGCCAGCACCTGATGGAGGTTACCATACCCTGTCTGTTTGGAATCAAAGAGTGAACACATTGCAAATTCTCTCAGTGCACCCCCTGCCAGCCTCTCCTCCTCCCATGGCATTTGGAAGAGCAATGGGACTGTCTCGGCTTCCCCGCAGATGTGCAGACTACAAAGAGGAGCTTGGTGGGGTCTCCTGTGTTCCTCTTCTGCTTCTGATCATCACCGACCACATCCTCATCCTGTAGCAGGTGTCAGGGCCTTTGAGCCAGTGCTTGCTCTGCTGGAGAGTCTCACTGGGCTGATAAAAGTCTGCCGTGGAATCCAGTCTGCATCAGCACTTCTGAAAAATCAGACTCTCATCGGTGCCTGAACCCAAAATTAGGAGCTGGACATTATGGGTCTATTTATACCAACCCAGATCTTGCTGTCCAGACTGAGACCATTTCTTCAGACTGAGAATTTGTATTTAAAATTTGTCTTTTAAAGTAAATCAGGCCTGCTGAAAATATAAAATTAAAGCAAAAACCATGCAGAAAGGATCCGTGCCTTCCTTGGTGAACTGCCTCAGGACACACATTTATTAAAGGCAGAAATACAGAGTGGTGGAGGTAACGAACCTGTCTCACTTGCCTGTGGTCCAATTCTGGTCACATGAATAGGCTGACGGTTTGGGTTTATGGGTGTCTCTGGCAGACATCAGTGCAAATGCAGAGATGCTGCAGAAAGACTTTGCCTCTGCAGACCTGGAGGAACAGCCTTTCTTAAACACCCTCTGCCAGGGGGAGCAAAAAAATGCTGCTTGTGATGCTGCTCCTTACCTTGACTCTTTGGAGCAATAAAGCATGTGAATGCTCCACCTTGAGCAAGGACTGAGCTCCAGTTTGCAGCCATGTCTCAGCCAGCTGTTGTAATAGCTCAGTGACAGGAAAGTCCTGACCATGGGCATCACTTCTGGTCCTCCTAAGCTTTGGTGATGTGTGTTGCCTGTTCTGGTGGCCTCCTCTGATACACAGTGGAACTACATTGTCCTGCTTCTCCTCTCCACTGATTCTGGATGAACCATCTCTGGCCTCCCAGTTTCTACATCTGAGCTGCAGTTTGCAGTCAACAATGTTCACGCCTGGTTTTATTCACACTCTGTAGTCGGTTGGCTCCTCTCTGCTGACATATCTTGCAGAAGCTACTGAGTGGAGCCAGGCTACTTAGGAGCTTTGCTTTTCCCAATCCATGACATTGGGTTGCTCATTGGACAGGAGGGCGATGCAGAGAGCTAGAACCTGCCTTGCTGGGCTCAGCTGCAAAATCCTGCTCTTTTTTTCTGGGATTACTTGGGTGAAATACAAAGTTCATTTTCACACTGGAGATGGGTACAGTGCGTTTCACCTGTAGGGAAGAGACTTACTGGGATGAAATCCTCTAAGAGAATACAAGAACGTGTTTCTTTATATGGCTAACCAACACAGGTGGGTAGAGGGGAGGGGAACCTTCCTGGGAAGGTCCTGGGCTGCCCTCAGCGATTAAAGAAGAAGGACTTGAGACTCTGCAGAAACTGTGACTTCTGTCTCTGCTTCTGCTTCTTCCGGATGATGGGGATCCAGACAAGACCACAAACGAGGAGCATCAGTCCCAAGGATAGGAAAGCCGGGCCACACATTTTGTAAACATTTTTGTTCTTGATTTGGATGCAAGACAGGCTGGTGATGACCATCCCGAAGAGGAAGACGGCTGCTCCGACGGACACAACAATGACGGGCTTGTGGTATATGTCCCACTTGCTTCTGGACGCGCTGGTCCAGACGGACTCGCTCCGGGAGCTGATACAGAGGGTGCTGGCCGTGTTACTGGTCAGCAGCTCCTTGGACTGAGGAGACTTCTCACTCCCGTCAGGGCTCTTGGGGGGAATTTCCATGGTGACGGGATCTGAGGAGGAGACCTGAGACGGACAAAAGAGAAAGAGCAGAGCAGGGCTAGTGATGGAGGATGGATTGGGTGCTTTCCATTTGGTCATTAAACAGTGCCAAGTCAAATGAAGGTGGAGAAGGCTTTGTGGGTCACTGCAGGGAGAGAAGAGCATCACACCTATGACAGCAATGAAATGTAGGAATAAGCAACAGGGTCCTGCAGATAGGCTGGACTGAGGATGCCTGCAGAGTCCCAATGCCCACCCATGGACAGTGGGACTCCCGCAGTCCCTGTCCTGAGACCTGCCAGCTCACCAGCTTCCAGCTCCCACAGAGATTCAGTGGTGGGATGACTAGATGTCCATTGGGACCCACTACCCTGAGCCTCCCAGGGCTCTTGGCTGCTTTCGGGGGAGTATCAGGGTGCTGCAAGCAGGGCTGGTGATGTTGCCTGTGGGGAAGAGCTCTGTACGCCCAGACCCGCTTTCCTTTCCAGATCCCAAATGACACAGCACTGTCTCCCTCTTGCAGGTGGGGAAACTGAGGCACAAGTGTGCTACGTCAGGACCGCTCAGCGGGAGAGCAGAAAGCACCCTCCCATGGGCTGAGTATTTCCTTCAGACCCCTGGGGCTGGATGTTCCTCACTGCCACATCCAGCCTCGACATATCAGCCTTGTAGTAGCTGCAGCACAGGAGCTTCTCATTTCCTATCTAAATGCACAGACGGGAGATGGGGAAATGCTTGTCACATAGGAAATATTTCTCCAGCTGTAAGCTGGGGCAGGCAGCTGCGGGAGGGCTCTTGGGCTCGGTAGCAGAAGCACACCAAAATGCTCTGCCTTGCAATGGCTGGGTCAGCAGTGTGGCTTTTTGAGGCATTATTTTTTCACCAACTCAAGGAGGAAATACATTTTCCCAGAAACAAAGTGCCTTTAGCACAGAGAAACCATTACGGTAAATGGGAAGGGCTGAGCATTATGTTAACCACTATTTCCTCAGGGCTCTGCTGAGGAGACAAGGGCAGGATACTGGATTCGGGAGTGCTCCTGATGCACAGTCTGACCTGCTGCTGGGAAGCCCAGCAGAGATGAGCCCATGCGGGTACCAGGGCTGAGGAGAGTGAGAAAGGCTGGGGACATGGATGCTTCGCACCCAGGAATCAGATTTTTTTGCAAAGCAAACTCATGCCTGAGCTGCCAGGTTTTCTCCCAGGGATTCATCAGTGTCAGGAGGGCTGGGACTGAGCTGTCCTCTGCCCAGTGTTTGGGCTGTCCCCACCCTTGGGGCATGGCGATGCTCTGCAGCAGGAGTTCAACAGCAGTGCCAGCCTGGAGCAGCCCAGGACCCTGCATTGCCCTTCTGCCAGCACCACAAAGCAGAGCCACTGGTGATTGCTGCAAGCCCCAAAGCTGTCCCTGTGGGGCTCCCCCATTCAGGGCAGCAGTCAAGCTCAAGCCACTACCACACTGGCCTGGGCACAAGCCCCCGGTGGGGCTCAGATGGATGGGCAGTGCCACCAGAGCTCTGCGCACACTCCACTGCCAAGCACAGCTCTTCCTAAGCACTATGCAAGCTTTGAGCCTAAGTGGGCTTTGGTCTGGAGCAGTTTATTTAAAACCCTGCTTCAGCCCTCATTTGCCCCACACAGCACCGTGGGCTGCGTGTTTGCTCACTTCAGCCCTGGCTGCACCCAGACCCACTGATGGCCCATGGGATGGCTCACCAGGAGGTGCGCATCATGAGTGATACCAGGCTGGATTTGCATACTGTATATGCCATGGGAAGGCCTGTGGCTGCAGCGGGCAGCAACGAGGTGTAGATGAGATGAGCATGAAGCCCAGAGGCCCCAGCTCGTTTCCCATTGCTGCTAATCAGTGTGAGAGCATGTACCATGTAAGTGCAGCCGCACAGAGGCTGCAAAGCTGGCACAGCTCCAGAGGCACCGTCTGAAGGAAACCTGCCCGTATTTGGGCCATACTGGGCCCAGTGCCCATCTAGGGATGCTGATGGCTGGGTGCCAGCCAGCACCTCCCTTATTCTTTCACCTGTGTCCCCTGCCAAGTTTTGTGGTTTATTTTGAAAAGAGACAGATGCATTTTTTCAATTTAGTCCCCCCAATACAGACGCTGTTGCAGAAATGCAGGTCTGGTGGTATCGACGTATTTTGTGATGTTTCAGGTTTGCCAAACTTGGACCAACAAGAAAAAAAAAAGCCAAGAGCAATGGACATGATTTACATCCCTCCAATCCACAGCTTTCACCCCTCTCTGGACAGATGGGGGCAGTTCTGCCATCCTGATATATCTTCTACAGCACTTGATCAGGGATGATCAAGCGCTTGACAAGGCAGGTAAGTTTGGTCATGGTAGCAAGCTCTAGTTTCTCTGCTTCTCTTTCTTTTGAGTTGCTAACCCTATCTCTGCAAGCTGGACTGATTGCATTGGAACATGCTGACCCCTTGGCTTTACAGAAGCACGAGCTCCCATGAGATGTTATTTTGATGGCTACAGCCATGTTAGACATGCAGGTGATCGGATACAGCTTCCTCTGCTGTCAGCTTCTGTGATGCAGCTCATCTCACTGCTCTTGTAAGTTGTGGCTCCAGGCAGCCACAGGCTCCTCAGACAAAAAACAAATACTGACAGCAATGTCCAGTGTTCTGGGGAGACAGTGAGGCTCGCTCTGCATGAGCCAAACCCTTTGCTCTGCTTCCACCTATACAACCTGCCCAGGAGTCAGCCCAGTCCTCGAAAAAAACCCCGTCAGCTGCAGTTTTGTGGAGATGTGTCCAGACCCTGGATAACTTATTGCTTGGCTGCAGCCTGTCCACCAGCTCCCTTGCTCATAGCATTGCTGGGTTGTGATCCCCCTCTTCTAGCTCAAATCTTTTGCAAGGCTCCTCCTGAAATTTCATCCTAGGTAGTCGTGGCATTTCTTGTCTTTCTCCTTGCAACATCCATTGTGGAGAGGTTTTATGATCAAGCCACTGTATAATTTTAATTTGGCTTTGTGGTTGGAAATTTGCTTTCTTCTCTGGAATAACGCCCAGATCTCATATCTCAGCAGTCTAATGCAGTCTGCCCTGCCCCATCTTTCAGGCACCCCACTCCCTGCTTGCCCACGTGCTGCCACCCTCCCTCCACATCTGAGGGTACTCTGAGCTCTGCAGAGCACCTTCCTCTTCATTTTGCAGAGCATTAATGTCAAGCTCCTGCAGAAACCATCATCTTCCTTTCAGGTTTGCATTTACACTAGAGTGGATTTTTTTCCCCCTTTTATTTTCTGGCATAACAATCCCTCTCACCACAGTTCCCAGACACTGATCAATTTTCTGGCACTTCCTGGCAGAGCGTGCTTTTTTCGTCACACCTCTCTCCACATTCGGTCTTCTTCCTCTAGTTTATATACTTTGCTTTGTATTTTTGTCTGTACTTTTGCATGAGGCTCTGTGTATTTTCCCCACTGTTAGCTAGTGAAGGATTTCACTCTCTGCAAGTGGCTGGGAGTTTGTTTGTGAGCACTGCATGTATCTGCAGCTCTTGGGAGAGCTAATGCAATTTCAGTTCCTGCTCTGCCCATGCTCCATCCCTAATTCATCACAGATGTGCTCATAGTTGAAGATGTGATGGTTGTACTGAGCAGCCTGGCAGGATAATGCTATCAGATTTCTCCCAGTTTTTTTAATCATTATTGTTGTAAGGAGAGCATCAGCAGATGACCATTTGCTGGCTTGAAAACGCCTCCAGAGCACATCTCAGATTTCATGTCTGGTGTTGTGCTGCTGCTGCCTCTGAAATCTTGGGCAACTGTTGGCAGTGGAGCTAACACTAGGGTCTTTCTTTTCCCCCTCCATAAGGAAGAGCCTCGTGTGATTCTATTTCTCCTCCCTTTGCTCTTCCAGTGCTTTGTGTGTTGATGTTCACTTTCTGAGCTCGGAGATCCACTGGGCCCCACCTGCTGGCGACCCCAGTGGCAAAGCTGCACAGCACACACCTGGGTACCTCCTGGACCTTGGGGACATTACACGGTGGTGCTGAGGAGAGAGCTTTGGACTAAGCAAGAGCACCTAAGGGCTCTGCCCGGTGTCCCTCAGCCCATCCCAGCTGTGGGTGGAGTTCCGCACCCACCAGCCCCCAGCAACGGCAGCTCTCAGGACTGGCGTCCCAGCCCGGGACCTGGGATGCTGCAAATAACCTGCAGGTGTGGCCAGAGTTGTGCTAAAAGTGGGGCAACAGCCCAATCTGAAGACCTTGCTCCTAAGCACAGGCCTGTGTCCGCCCAGCCGTGCAAGGGCTGGATTTACTCTCCCAATCCAGTCCACAGCCTAGCCATCTCCTTTTTATTTGGGGAGGCAACCCTGATTCTTCAGGAGCTTCTTACATGCTCCTCTTAAGTCCTCACTGCAAGCAGTTTCTGCCACTTCTTCCTCCCACTTTGCATGGCTGGGGCCACCGGAATTTCCCCAGCTCAGACAGTCTCGCCCAGGGGATTGGTGTCATTTCCATCCGGCTCTTCCTCATGAAGACCCCTCTCAGCATCCCAAAGTGGACCTGGCCTTTGCCCTAGGACCAAGCAGGTGCCATCCCACGGGAGCATGGGTGTTGCAGGTGAGCGTCGACCTGCCCCAGGCGCGGAGCCATGGGTGTTGGTGGTGGTGCTGCCGTGTGCGGGGTGGTGCGGAGGGGCTGGAGCACTTGGCGTCTCTGCCCTGCATTTTACCACACAAATCACTGGGGGAAAAGCTAAGGATTTTACAAACCAATGGCCAAATGTTGCTGGAAATCCAGCCCAAGTTTATGGATATGTTTTGCCTTCCTCTCTGCTGTCAAACCACCTCCCTGAAGAAAGCTCCCCACCCCACCAGGGGAGGGACAGGCAGCAACAGAAGCTCCTGCTCTCCTAAACCAGGTTCACCTCCAGCCCCACATCCCTCTGGGAATCAACCGTAATGGAAAAGAAAGTTTTGAGGAAAAGACAAAGTGAGCACACTCCATGGATGTGGCTTGCTCTGATTTATGCTGGGGAGAAGCAAAAACACCAGCCTGGCTCAAGGGCCAGGCCTGGATGGGCTTTTCCTGAGGGCTCAGACTCTGCCGGCTGTCCCCAAGCAGACAAAGCAAGTGAGCTCTGGTCTGCCCGGCACCAGTACGACTGCTGGGTTTGGGTGAATGGCAGCTCCGGTGCTATGGAGCAGTTGGGTGGGTCATCTGAACGTGTGCACACGCTTCTCCCACTTGTCCCCGATCTGGCCATCTGAGATCTAGATGTTGCCCCACCAAAGCCAGACCTCAGTACAGGACCCCCCTAGATGACAGTTGTGGGTCCATGTTTGCTGGGAGAAGGGGTTAGCTGCTCTAGAGGACTCATGTGTGACCCATCCCATGGGTGGGAAAGGGGGCTGCTGCACTGACGGACATGTGCACACGTGCACTTTGCAGAAACTTTTTGTTAGACGCTTAGCACTGGCCAGATTTATTTGGGAGTGGCTATCAATCAGGCACAAAGTGAATAGGAGTGAGATGTATATTCAGTGAGCCAGCGTGCCTGAGGTCCCCAAGAAACCGAGTAAGCTGGGGACTGGGTGGCTGCTTCTCGGTGGAGGTGGGGTGCCTGTCCTGCCTGCAGCTGTCCCGCAAAGAGCTCAAGCCCCGCAGCCGCACGCCTGCCTCGGGGGACCTGCACACGGGGCGGCGCTGACGGGGGCAGCCCCTGTTCCTTGTGCAGGTGTCAGGACAGGGAATCCCCTGGGAAGGGACCGAGCACCGACAGCCCACTCACCATGCCGTGCCTCTGTCGTTCCAGTAGTCACCGGCGGGTAGCGGCTCGCTGCGAGAGGTGAGGTGACCGCTTGCGCTAAACATCCCCCGAGCACGCCGCGGAGGAACCCAGCCGCTGGCTCCTGTGGGCACAGGAGAAGCGGCTTGGAGTATCCAGCTTTCTGTCGCTGTGTGTCAGCCCAAAGAGGGCCGAATCCTGCTGGCTGAGAGGGCTCTGCTGTGGAAGAAGACAGGGAGAGTTGTGTCGGTGCCAGGCATGAATGCTAAAGCCCCAACCTCTCTGCTCTCGTCCACAAGCCCCTGCTCACCCCAGAGCAAGGAGGAGGCGGGCAGTGGCTACGTGAGCAGCCGTGCCTGCAGGCTGGCTAGCTCTGCTCTGAGACCAGGGGTGGAGAAATAAGGCAATGTGTCAAGGGATTTCACATCGCCTACATGCCCTGCCAGATCTTGGATGTAAATTGAGATGGAGCCACTGTCCATTTGGCAGTGTAGCGGAGCCGGATTGGGCCCAGCCTCCTGGATCCCTTGAGAGCAGCTTTCCAGCATCACCCAGAGTTTAGACGGTCCCAGCAACACGCTCAGGGTCTTGCTGAGCAAAGAACATCTGCAAGTCCCTTTTTGGGGCTCAGCAAGAGGATGACCCCCAGCCTCGCCATGCTGTATCCCCTCTCCCTTTCCACCACTCCCAGAGCCAAACCCATGGAAATCCATCCTACTTACGTAGTGAGTGGTGAGGGATGGCTGCCCACCCCACCGGCAGTGGGACAGGCTGCAGCAGAAGGTCCCGTTCTCCTAAGCCAGGCTTACCCCGAGCCCCACATCTCTCTGGATGTTGTCTACTGGGCTCTGTTAAGAGTCTAATAAACAATGGAGCATATCCCGGCTCTGATGAGCTCACCAGCCTATCAGTGTATTGTTTAACTCTTTGTTTCCCTGCCTTAGGCCCCTGCAAAGCTGACTTCTAGGCAGCTTGCCTGGGAGGGTTTTATAAAAGGCCACAGTTTGGGAGGCAGTCCAGCGGTGTGGCAGGAGAGGCAGTGTGGGTCAGTGCTTGGAACAGGGATCCAGGACTGGGGGCTGTTGCTGATCCAGACTTGGATCATCAGCAAGTTCCTGAAACATCTCTGGGCTGCAATTTCTGCACTCTCAAGGTAGGGGATCACAGCCAGTGTCTGCAAAGTGCTTTGAGGCTCCTCGTTGAGACATTAGAGGGATGCAAGATATTAGCAATTAGCTATTAATTAACATCCTGAGTCCATTACAAGGAGGGGGATGGAACAGGGAGGTGGCTCTGGCATACTGCCTCCTTTCACAATCCCACAGCCAAACTTTAATACCCTTTTACATTAGTGTGAATCCACTTGCTGCAGGGAAGGGATCCAGCCTGACACAGACATTACTGGCGGCCAGGGCCAGGTTCCAGCATCGGTGGGGCTGCCTCCATCCCCGCGGGCTCTTTGTTGGTTTGGTGCAATAAGTAACGGTACCTAAGCTGCGCCACAGACCTGACCAGGGAGCGGGATGGGGTGGGATGGGCAAGTAGTTGTGGAGCTCTCGTGGGGATGGGCATGTCCCACAAGGGTGTCGGGCTGGGTGCAGAGCATCCCAGGGCAGCACACGGGGCTGGAAGGGGAGGAGGAGGGTCCAGAGGGGCTGTGGGCCAGAGTGGGGCGAAGCCAGCTGATCCAGCTGTGGAAAGCTCAGGCAGGAAGACCAGGGGCTGTTTGTCAAGATGAGGTCCTTCAACTCAGCTCTGTGTAGACCTCTGGCCAGCGATAGGTTGATATGGGACAGGTTATGGAGCTCTTCAGTAAGGGGCAGCTGGGGCAGCAGGCTCGCAGGCTGGGGCAGGGGCAGAGAGGCAGAGAGGGGCAGAGGTGGGATGAGCTCAGCATCTTAGTCTGTGGTCCGTCCTCACCTCTTGATGGGGGGTGGATGCCTTAGCTGAGCACAATGGCCAAGCTCTGGGGTAACGGGATGAGCTCCATTGCCCACTGATCTGGGAACCAGCGGCCAAAGGAACCAGGTGTTTTGGGGGTGTTCAGGGAGTATTTATTTAAACAGATGAAAAGATTCTCTAGAATTGGGAGAGTTGAGTGAATTTGGGTTCCCTAGTGCAGGTCCAAGGGGGTAAATTATTTGGCCTAAAGGAGCAGCTGGAGTAAAAAAAATAAAAATAGAGGTGGGAAGGCTTCATTTCAGCACCTGCAGCAGGATGCTTTTCACACTCTGCTTCTGTAGTGTCTCCAAGCTGAACTGAGCTCATTCTGCCCTGCTGGGGAGCATCTAGCCCTGTGCTTCAGCCAGCTACCCCATCACACGGCACTATTCATTTCAGCCCCTATCCCCCCAAACTTTCCTCGTCCTCTTTGCAGGGCCCCTGGTGCCCCCTTCCTGCCCCAAGGACCAAGCTATGGTGGCAGAGAGCAGGCAGGGACCAGGTCACAGGCTCTGGGCATGGTCACAGGCAGGAGAGCCTTTTGAACAAGGAGCCCCCTTTGTGCCACGGTAACCTGAACAAGGCACCAGGGGCTAAACATTTACTAGGGATGGCTCCTGCCCCTCCAGGGCTGAGATACGTCCCTCCAGGGCTGGGGTACATCCCTCCAGGGCTGGGGTATGTCCCATGTGCTGGAGTCTGCCCCATGGGGTCATCTGTGGGCTGGATGTCCTGAGTGAATGGGGAATCCCTTCCAGTCTGGCCCTCATGCAGATGCTGTGGGTACATTCCCCACCCCAGCCGGGTCTCACCCCCCATCCCAGGCCAGCCTGAGCTTGCTGGCTGCTGGGTCCTCTCCGCAGCCGGGCAGAGCAGCTTGCAGCCTCCCAGCCTCGCTGCTTCCTCCGTGGACACTTGCTGCCACCTCGCGGGGCCGTGGGGTGGGGACCGCGATGCTGCTGCACTGGGGTCTCCCTGGGGACACTGCGCACGCAGGGACAGGCTGTCCCTGAGCCCACCAGGGACAGAGCATCCCCCACCAGAGCCCCTCACCGGCAAACGCATGCACACACGGTGGTGCTTGCAGCGGTGCATCCCTGCAGCCGGAACCGGAGGGGCAAAGGGAGCCCCAAGCACCTCAGCAGCACAGGTGGTGGAAAACCCACAGTGCTTTGGCTTGCAGAGATGTCTTTGCACACTGGTGGGGCGATGTGGCTGCCAGTGTATAACCCTATGGGGCTGTGTCAGCTGGGGCACATCCCTCTCTGGGGAACTGTGTGCCCTGCGTTGCTCGTCATGGCCTGGTCGCCAGCTCCCTGACAGGCACAAAAGGTGAATAAGGATTTCATTCAACTGCCAAACCCTTTGGACAGTGAGATATGGTCACCACCCTATGTAGTGACAGCAAATGAAAGCATGAGTCCTACCTTGGTCCCCTTCCTTCTCACCCCTCCCTCCAAATTTGCTTCCTAGGGCAGATGTACCGGTCAGGGCTGACCAAGCCCACCACAGACCATTAACCTTTTCACAGCTGGGATGGAGGTAATATAACCCACTCCGGTCATGAGTGCCATGTCTGGAGAACCATGAGCAGCTCAGGCAATTTCAGAGATACCTGTGGTCACCTGCATTGCTCTGGGCTGGCTGGCTCAGCAGCGCAATGATATAAGCTAGGACAGGCTGGAATAGGATAGGATAGGATAGGATAGGATAGGATAGGATAGGATAGGATAGGATAGGATAGGTTGTAAGGGAGGGTAGGCAGAAGGTGCCCAGGGAAGGGAACCCAGCACTGGGGCAGCTGAGGTGCCACAGAGCAGGGTTACAAGAGGACCAGAGAACCCCTCCTGGGTCTTGGAGGTGGCCACAGGCACAACAGCATGAAGGTCCTGACATAACCTGACTGGGCAGCTCAGCTTTGCTGGATGGGGAGGCTGATTCAGCCCTTTCCAGCTCACGGTTTGACTTTTACCTTCCAGCTGGTGCGTGCTGGTGGCCAGTTCATCACCCTTGCGCTGCTGCTAGCTCTGCTGTTCACCAGAGCTCTGCACCCTGCCTGTGTTTGCTCCTCATGTCCTCACAGAGGCCATGACCCCACCATGGCAGCGTGCCCTGGGGATGGAAGGTCTCCCTGCCCCGCCAGCACCCACTGCCCTCCTCTGTCCCTTTCCATCTTGACATGGTCTCTCTCGAAGGTGAATGGGTACTGGGCTCCTGTGGCCTCTGTGGCGCTAATTGCCTAAAACGTGAGACAGCTGTGTTCATTCAAATAGTGAACAAGATGGGTACCAGATCTGCTCCTTGGGGCACTCCTCTCTCCAGGCAGGTCCCTCCTGGGTGGCCTCTACCTTTTCCATCTCTCCTCAAGTTGTTTCCATGCTGGTTGGTGAGGCTCTACGTTCTTCAATTGAACTGGTAGTTTCCCAGGTGGCCTAAATGTCTTGTGTGGGAGTGGGAGAGCCCTGCTCCATCAGCTGTTAAAGATAAGGGACTCATCCAGAGTCAGGCTGTATGGTTCTGCCGTGTTCATCCTGTTCACTCCTCCATGCTGAGGGGAGCTCCTTTGAGCCTCCTCCCATGTCCAGTCCCATGTCCATGTTTCTTCTTCACCCAATGCCCACCCATGCCCAGGACTAAGAGGCGGGTGGTGTTGGAGGTAGATGGTGAGGACTGGAGGAAAGCAAATGTCACCCCAATCTTCAAAAAGGGCAAGAAGGAGGACCCGGGAAACTATAGGCCAGTCAGCCTCACCTCCATCCCGGGAAAGGTGATGGAACAGTTCATCCTGGAGGTCATCTCCAGGCATGCAGAGGAAAAGAAGGTTATCAGAAGTAGTGCACATGTATTCACCAAGGGGAGATCATGATTGACCAACCTGATAGCCTTCTATGATGGTGTGACTGACTGGGTAGATGAAGGAAGAGCAGTGGATGTTGTTTACCTTGACTTCAGCAAGGCATTCGACACTGTCTCCTGTAACATAGACAAGCTTAGGAAGTGTGGGTTAGATGAGAGGACAGTGAGGTGGATTGAGAACTGGCTGAACGGCAGAGCTCAGAGGATCGTGATCAACAGCGCAGAGTCTGGTTGGAGGCCCGTAACTAGCGGTGTTCCCCAGGGATCTCTACTGGGTCCGGTTCTGTTCAATATATTCATCAATGACCTGGACGAAGGGGTAGAGTGTACCCTCAGCAAGTTTGCTGACGATACCAAACTGGGAGGAGTGGCTGACACGCCAGAAGGCTGTGCTGCCATCCAGCGAGACCTGGACAGGCTGGAGAGCTGGGCCGAGGGGAACCGAGTGAAATTCAACAAGAGCAAGTGCAAGGTCCTGCACCTGGGGAGGAACAACCCCACGCACCGGTACAGGTTGGGGGCTGACCTGCTGGGAAGTAGCTCTGCTGAGAAGGACCTGGGCGTGCTGGTGGACAGCAGGCTGACCATGAGCCAGCACTGGGCCCTTGTGGCCAAGAAGGCCAACGGTGTCCTGGGGTGCATCCAAAGGAGTGTGGCCAGCAGGTCGAGGGAGGTTACCCTCCCCCTCTACTCTGCCCTGGTGAGGCCACATCTGGAGTACTGTGTCCAGTTCTGGGCTCCCCAGTTCAAGAAGGACAGGGCACTGCTGGAGCAAGTCCAGCGGAGAGCCACAAAGACGATCAGGGGACCGGAGCACCTCTCTTATGAGGAAAGGCTGAGAGACCTGGGTCTGTTCAGCCTGGAGAAGAGAAGACCGAGGGGGGATCTTATCACTGCTTACAAATACCTGAAGGGTGGGTGTCAAGAGGATGGGGCCAGACTCTTCAGTGGTGCCCCACAACAGGACAAGGGGCAATGGGCACAAATTAGAAGACAGGAAGCTCCAGCTGAACATGAGAAAAAACTTCTTCACTGTGAGGGTGACAGAGCACTGGAACAGGCTGCCCGGAGAGGTTGTGGAATCTCCTTCTCTGGAAATATTTGAAACCCGCCTGGACGCAGTCCTGTGCCCCCTGCTCTAGGTGAACCTGCTCAAGCAGGGGGGTTGGACAAGATGATCTCCAGAGGTCCCTTCCAACCCCAACCATTCTGTGATTCTGTGATTCTGTGATTCTATGAAGGTCTTTTCCAAGCAGCATCAAGCTTTCACTACAGCAAGAAGAGGAAAAAAACCACATTGCTTTTGGCTGTGGTAGTGTCACAGAGCTCCCAGCAAGCTCAGGCTCTCCTGGGCTCTTAGCTGAGATGTCAGGCCCTGGACAGACATCCCTGGGTGGTTGCAAGAATACAGGACAACCAGCTGCAGGCATTCAAAGGAGGCAATGAAAGCAAATTATGAACAAAGCTGGTCCCTTCATCTTCTACAGGGCCAGAGCGAGGTGTAGGTGACAGGATTCCAAACCTTCTGCCCCAGGCTCAGGGATGTGTGTGGGCATGAGGGGCCTGTCCACAGACACCCTTGACTCAAAGCAGCTTTGATCAATGCTCGTGGGCTCCACAGGCCCCAGCAACCCCACCCTGGGGTTTGTAAAACTGACAGAGACAGGCAGAAGGGACTTGTGGTCAGGGCAGGGCATGTTTCTGTTCAAATCCTAGCTTTGCCCCAAATGACATGAGGAAGTCCTTAATCCAGGTTAAATAAATAAAACCAAGGCTTTTCCTTCCTATTGCTCCATGGAAGAGAGCAGTGACCTGCTTGGGAGGTGCCTGGGCAGGGAGGAAAGGAAAGCTGCTCTGCTCCTGGCTGTCCGTTGTGCATCCTATCTGGAGTGGCAGATGGAGTACCCCCATCACTCTCACCATAACTCTATCCTCAATGGGACCATATTTATGCTGCTACAAAAGCATCTGCCCTGCCACAGCCCTTTCTGGTGGGAGGGGATACCACTTTCCCATGGATGTGGAACTGTTACGGGGTATGACAAGGTCAAGAAAGAAGTCACATACTGGATGGAGATGTGCTCAGTAAAACAGTGCTGCTGGGGATGAGCGGGGAGCAGATCTGCGCAGCATTTCTGGTTCTTGCAGCAGTAGATGGTGCTGTTGCCCTGCCAGGATGGTGCTGGCATGTCTGGCTGTGCAGAGGCAGGTGAGATCCAAATCGGCATCTCAGGAGTGCTGGGTCCATCCCAGGCCTCTGGCAGGGGAATCTGCACCCCAAAAAGCCTTTTCCAGACCCTTTTCCCCTCTCCCCAGTAGTGCCACTCTCAAAACCTGCAATGCAGCTGGCAGGCATTGCTTTTACAGGGTTTAGCAGTATGCAGGGTTCTGCTGCTGTGTGCTGAGCCCTGTGCTGCACCAGCATCCCCATCCCTAGTGTCCCAGGACACAGCATCCCTCTCCCAGGTGTTTGTCTCCTGGTAAATGGAGCTTGCATGGTCCAAGGAGTCCCAGGGAGCCCTGAGCAAGCCTGGTGGCAGACAGTGCCCCAGTTGCAATTCCCCTTCTTCTCCTGGGATGCAGCTGAAACCTAACGTCCAGCTGGGGCATGTGCAGCAGCTGTAAAGCATGTGCTCAGCATGGCTGGGCACTGATTTCCCGAGCAATGCCATGGCAGGTCATTGATTCCTGGCTGGAGCAGCTCTACATTGGCACATGTAACACACACAGGCTAAAAAGCTCTGTGGCTTCAGCACCTCTGAGCAGGGGTCCTGGTGCTGCAGGGCATGTGAGGCCGGGAGGGAGCAGCGAGCCCCTGTGCAGGTCTCCCATCATGGCACAGCTTGGCCCAGAGGTGGATGGAGGGTTTTGACCTGGGGTTTTTTTCTTGGCTGTAGAGACAATATTGCAGAACTCACATTTTCCTGTTGAAAAATCCCAAACTTGAAAAGGGAGATGAAGCAAACCAATGTTTTAAGTCCAACTACAGTGGAAAACCTAAAAGGTTAATTAAAAATTTGATTTCAAGATAGTAAAGGGACATTTTTCCATAAGCCTATTATATGGAAAAGGGACTAGTGGTCAAATGCAGTCTGTTAAAGATGTTCAGCTTTTATCACAGTAAAAGCCATGTGAGAGGGAGCTCAGATGGGTCAGTGGTCTGTACAGTGTTTTTGTTTCTCCAGTGGTGAACTTTACCTGTAGTAAGGATTGGCAAAATCCGGGAGAAATCTCTGGTGTTGGTGGCTTAATGGCCCAGGCCAGGGCTGTGCCCATCGCTTTGAAGCTGCCTCTGTCCTGGATAAACAGGATGAACAGTCTGTGCAAACGGGGCTGGACCCAAACCACAGCCCATCTGCAGGCTGCTCACGTCTGCTCTGCTGGCCCCACAACTGCCGAGGCCAAATCCAGCATTGCCAGACTGCAGCTGGCATAAACCTGCATGCCTCGGTTTCGTGTGATCGCAGTGGCACTGCACTGATTTACAACATTTGGCCCCAAGCAAGCAAGAGGAGACACTGGACCCTGCCTGTGCCCCCCGCCAAGGCCAGGAGAGCCAGCACTGCTGTCCTCTGGGCAATGTTTCTGCTCATCACCAATGGCATGAGCAGAGGAGAGTGTGGGGAAGCCCGCCATCAGCTTGATCTGCCAGTTTTAATCTGTGTTTTAACAAATAGTTGGTGCTGGGGGCTCCCTAAATGTTATTTCCCATTAAGGATTTGAAGACAAAATATGAATAATTGGGCTTTTCTACTACCTTTCCTCCCGTACTCTGGTTTTATGTGTGCTGTGCCCTGAAAACCAGTAAAATGAGGGAAAAGAAGATACAAGTGAAAACAGTTGGGAAGCATGCTGGCCTGCAGTGCCCCTGGAGCCCCCGACCACTGAAAAGGGATGTCCAAGGGGATCTGC
This sequence comes from Fregata magnificens, assembly GCA_013389945.1. Classification (NCBI taxonomy): domain Eukaryota; kingdom Metazoa; phylum Chordata; class Aves; order Suliformes; family Fregatidae; genus Fregata; species Fregata magnificens. Next base: position 694,922 of record WAAD01021026.1, on the reverse strand, counting down.
TTAATCTCCTGGAAAACAGCAAACTGAGCCTGAGCCCATTTTTCTGCTCGCTTCCCTGCTCCCAATGTCCTGCCATGGTTTCAGCCCAGATCCCCAGCCTTTGCATTGATAAAGATCAGTTTTCTTGATAATACAGGGTGGGAAGCATTGGGGTTGAAGGGATCTAGGGGCAAATGGTGACCATGAAGCACCTTTAGGGAGGGTTTGCTGGAGTCACTGTCCTCTGTGGCAACATGGTGGAGGTGCACGCAGATGCTCAGGTTTTCACTTCTGAACCAGCTGCAGGGTCTTGATCAGAGTGGAGAGGGAGCGTTCGTACTTCAAGTATCTTTGGCTTTGCCCATGGAGGCAGGGAAAGTCTCAGCACCCCTCAAACCATGCTGGCTGCTGGGTTTCTGCCCCAGCTCTCAGGCCGGCACGGGCTATGCCGGCCTGGCTCTGTCTGCTCTGTGATGGCACCGACTGGAGCTCAGCAGCAAGCAGAGCTGGCAGTGTCTGGCTGCAGAGATGGGGCAGGAGGAGGAAGGTGAAACCTTTCAGCCCCCAAATCCCAGGATAAAGGAGCTGGCACCAAAACTTGGATGAGTTTTGGGCTCCTTTGTAAAGCATTTGCAGAGCAACGAGGGGACCTGAAGCATCCTCCAGCATTGCCCACAGCCCACGGGAGCCTTCAGGACAGAGTCATCTCCAGCTGACCATGTGGGAGCTGTGCAGAAGGATGGGGAGAGCTGTGTCAAACCAGGCTGTGCATGGCATGGAGGAATCCAGCCAGAAAACCTGGCAGGGGGAGGTGGCAGGAGAAAAGCCTGGCAGGAATAGCCCAGCATAGTTGCAGAAATGTCTTGGAGGTCCATGGGATGAGTCCACCATCAGTGTCAGGTTGTGCCTGCCTCATGGCACCAAATGCAGTAGAGAGGTTGCAAGGAGAGACAAGACGACGGTATCATTAGCCTGCAAGTGATGGAAGGAGACAACGTGCCAGGAAGGGGTTATGAGCCCCAACCCTTTGCTCATGGGAGAATCAGGGGCAGGTAAAGACTGTGCCCTTAGTTTTAGTTTAACGGAGCAGATTGTGTGTGTGAGGGTGAGCTGACACTGAGCTGTGGCAGGATGCTGTATTTTCCAGGTTCAGCATTTCAGATGTGCACTATGGTCCCTTACCAGCCCATGGGGAAGTGTTCTTTATGTTTGAATTACTACAGGGGGATAGATAACAACTCCGTAATTAGGTTTACACCTTTGAAATCTTATATTTCTTTTGCAGCTTGAATATTTATGCAATCACAGAGCTTAGCGTGTCCCAGTTCTCCACGTTATTTATTTATTTATGTTCAACAACGCCTGTAGTTGTTAAATCACAATGTTTTCAATAAAAAAAAAAGGAAGAAGAAAAAACCCACCTCAAGCCTAGAAATGTTTTTTCCTCCTCTCCCCAAGCTTCAAGCCCTTACCTTGGATCCTTTCTAGTTAGAAGCCCTGGGGATCTGTTAGGTCCAAATTCATGATGTGTTGTACAAATGAATATCATTTGTTTCTCTAAAGGAGAAAAAGGCTTGGCCAAAATGGGAACTGGGGATTTCTTGCTGAAGAGTTTCAAACCCAGATTACTGTAGTGATAGATTTCAGCCCTGGGCAGACAGAGTGTTCCCGTTGGTACAGCCAGGGACAGGGCTGGGATCCTTGGTGCATTGCTGGGAAAGCTCTGTCACACTGGGCCAGCAGGAGGTCAAGTCCCACCTCCCACAGAGACACCAGTAACCTCAGTTTGATAACAAATTCCAGCAACACCAGTTACCATCATGAAGCTGGATATCAGATCTTAGGCTGTGGAGGAGTGGGGGAGTGAAGATGATTGCCTTGATCAACACCTACAGGCCGATAGCATAAATACGGCAGGATGACAGACTGGTGAGACCTGAGACGGTACTCACACACTTAGGAGGACACCAGGTTTCCCTGACTCCTCCTTGCTGCTATGTGATGTGGCTCCCACAAGAACAGGAGAGGCAACAGGCTGCAGGGATCCCTTGCAGGCTACGGTGGATGCTCAGTGCAGGGAGACTGTAGTCAAGAAGAAGCAAAGCTGGAGGAGGATCAGCCACGTCGAGACCAAGGCAGATATAGTCAGGAATGAGGAATGGGCTTGCTTGGTCCTTCAACTCCAGCAGATGTGGCTCCAACCAGTGCTGAATAGGACTACTCCATGTCCTACTCCATGCCCATGGAGCAGGATACAGCTGCCTTTTTTGCAGTAAGGAAACTTCAACCACAGTGCTGTGATGTTTCTGCAGCTTCTCAAGTAGACTTGTCCTTCAGTATTCCTTGGTCCCCTTCCCATACTATGCCCCTATCAAGGCAGGAGGCTCACGTGGTCCCATTTGTTGGCCATAACCTCTCTTACCCGGCTCATCCATGACTGTCACTTGTGCACAGAGCAAGCAGCCAGTGAAAATTGAGAGCATTACTGTTTGGGACAATTTCTGTTTGGAAATGCTTTGTACATGGATTAGGGATTAAAATAAATTTATGAGAAAATTACCCACTTTAATTAAATGAGGACATTAAAACATATTTACCCATTGCTTGCTCTTAGCTGCTAAGTGGGCTGCAGAAGGACGTGGCTTCTTTAAGGTGTCTCATGTATTTATCTTTTTAATCTCACTTTTAAGCATACATGGTTTATTGCTCTATTGATTGAACAGAGCTTTGAATAATCAATACGGCTTTAAGAATTCACTGGGAATGACAGAATTGCAATTAAGTAGAGTATGTGGAAAGAGCGTTAACCCATCTCATTAATTAATGAGGTCACTTTTTCAAGTGTTTCTTAGGAGCCTTTGGGAAGAAGGTGGCAATTTATTGTAAGCCCTGGAGATATTTTTTTCCTTTCCTCCCGCAAAGTTATCTCAGACTCCCTGCCCTGCGCTGGTGACCTTTGTGTGTCCTCCTACAGCTTCTTTGTGCAATGCAGGACAGGACTGGAGTTGAAAGGAGCTGCAGCCTGTCCAGGTGTCAGGGACTTTTCCTTTGTGCCAGGCAAATCCCTGGCCCTGGGTACACACCCCATGGGGCAGCACTGATGGAGTCAGCTCTTCATCCTCTCTCCCTGTCCTGGGGAGAGGCCCTCTTAGGCCAGGGAGAGGCAGTAGCTGCTGGCACGTCTGCAAGGTGTATGTGAGCTGTGATCTCAAAAGGGCTCAAACATTTCAGGTTATGCAAGTTTATTCACATACTTGTTTGAAAAAAGTAGATGCCTGGCCAGCTGGGTAGCTCTAGACCCCATAGACCTAGACAGAGATTATATGGGGCAAAATCTGGTGTGGGAACAGAAAGGGTGCCATTTTCCCTCGCTGGGTGGGCTGATGGGTCCTGCTGCATTTGTCAGGGCTTGACACCGGGCTGGGGATCGGGTCAGAAGCAAGCTACGGAGGACCATTTCTCACAAACTGTTAAGAACAACACACCGCTGCTGCTCACAAATACTTCACACATGGAAACCCAGGCAAAAGTACAACTGATGGCTTCTTGAGCCAGTTGAGCATTTAGGGGAAAGTGATTCATGCTTATATTTGCAACTGTTCCCCAGGGCTCGGTTCTGGGGCCGGTTTTGTTCAACGTCTTCATCAATGATCTGGATGAGGGGATTGAGTGCACCCTCAGCAAGTTTGCAGATGACACCAAGCTGGGTGGAAGTGTCGATCTGCTCGAGGGAAGGAAGGCCCTGCAGAGGGATCTGGATAGGCTGGATCGATGGGCCGAGGCCAACTGTATGAGGTTTAACAAGGCCAAGTGCCGGGTCCTGCACTTTGGTCACAACAACCCCATGCAACGCTACAGGCTTGGGGAAGAGCGGCTGGAAAGCTGCCCGGCGGAAAAGGACCTGGGGGTGCTGGTCGACAGCCGGCTGAACATGAGCCGGCAGTGTGCCCAGGTGGCCAAGAAGGCCAACAGCATCCTGGCTTGTATCAGGAATAGTGTGACCAGCAGGAGTAGGGAAGTGATCGTGCCCCTGTACTCGGCACTGGTGAGGCCGCACCTCGAGTACTGTGTTCAGTTTTGGGCCCCTCAGTACCAGAAGGACACTGAGGTGCTGGAGCGTGTCCAGAGAAGGGCAACGAGGCTGGTGAAGGGTCTAGAAAACAAGTCTTATGAGGAGCGGCTGAGAGAACTGGGGCTGTTTAGCTTGGAGAAGAGGAGGCTGAGGGGAGACCTTATCGCTCTCTACAACTACCTGAAGGGAGGTTGTAGTGAAGCGGGTGTTGGACTCTTCTCCCAAGAAACTAGCGATAGGACGAGAGGGAATGGCTTCAAGTTGTGTCAGGGGAGGTTTAGATTGGACATCAGGAAGAATTTCTTTACCGAAAGAGTGGTTAGGCATTGGAACAGGCTGCCCAGAGAGGTGGTGGAGTCGTCATCCCTGGAGGCGTTCAAAAAAGGTGTAGACGTGGCACTCCAGGGCCTGGTTTAGGAGTTATGGTGGTGTTAGTTGATGGTTGGACTTGATGATAGAGGTCTTTTCCAACCTTAATGATTCTATGATTCTATGATTCTAAGTAAAAACATGTTATGTCTTTGCTTGCACTTTGCAGTCTGTGCATTGCTCAGGTAGGCAGAAAACTGCTGATAGATCACAGAAAGGTTTCCAGAGCATGAGCATTTCATAGAAGTTCAGTGCTTGCTTGGCCAACTATCCTTATCAGACACTCATTATTCATCTTTTCCTTATACAAAACCTTGGTCCCCTCCTTCTAACAAGGAGCAAAAAAGTACTATTTTAGGCTTTCTTAGTGAATTGGTCATGATTAAAGAGACTAGTTGGGAATAGTCTAAGATGTTGAGAAGTCTCTGTACGAAATAATGAGCAGTACTTAAGAAAGTCAACTGTACTGAGGTATTTGTGCCACAGAAATGGGACTGGTCTAAGACAGACAATTAAAAGGAAACAGAGAAAGTGGCAGCATCTGATGACTCATGAGAAGAAAACTGTTTCAGCTGGGATGAGGTTGGCTGGGATGAGCCAGGCTGAGATGGATAAAGTGTCTGGGCCAAGTTGGGCAATCGTCTTCATCTGCTTTGTGATGGGGTAGTTCTTAAGTGGTGGTGGCAGCTGTAAGCAAGGGCTGAATAAGTGCCACTAGGGATTTGATTACATGATTCTTAACATTTTAAAAAGGAAACCATCTTGTGATGGGAAATAGGTCTTGAGCAAACTATTTTGAAATTGTTGCTGCTTGATTTCTGCAAAAAATTGGGATGTTGCACTGAAATATCAAACTAGCCAAAATGGAGTTATTTTTCTTATTAAATTGGATGCAATAATCCCCACTGCTAACATCGCTGGGGCAAGAACATTGTACAATATGAGCTCCAGAAAGCCAAGCTGCTGGAAACCCACACTTTATCTCTAGTCCTGGAGAAAACCATTTTACATGTAGGGCAGACTTTGGTCTGTACTCAAAGACCTACATTATGCCAAGCTCTTGGACCGGAAAAAATCACCTCCATGCACCATTCTTAACCTGATGCCTGATTTGGCTTCAGCGAACACAGGACCTTGTGAGTCCTGGCCCAGCTGTGTGTCTGGGGCTGCCATCCAAGTGTCCTGCGATCCCTGCACAAGGCTTGAGGTGCTTTTCTGGAGAAGCTAGACCCACTATACATTGCACAGTATTGATGGCCCGCTTACCACCAGGTACAGAAGATCCAGCCCAGGTCCTACTTCAAATGTTTCTGAAAGCAGACAGAACTGTGTGCCAGCTCATGGGACAATCGCTTGTAGGACACAGTTACATCAGAACAATGATAACTGATTTTCTTCTGATGTGTTCCCTTCCCCAGACAGCGGGACTGATGTAACCAGCACAATTTCTACTGCTTTGGCAGACTGACATAATTAAAATAAGAGAGCTGCTGTGGGTTGACACACTTTTAAACAGGAAAGGCTGGTGAGAATCTGAGCAACAATAAAAAAATATTTATGTAAATAATTTATTTATTAAAATTCTTCCTGAGTGACTTCCAAGTCCCTGATATTTATTGATGGCCACCAGAGGATTAACTAAATGCAATAGAGATTTTTGCATATATATTGTGCAGGCACACACTTCTTCCATTTGAGTGACAAGATGGGTGATAAATAGCATGTATTAAATCCATAGTGGTTGCGGAGAATCAATCCATCTCCTCTGGGAAATTAGTTGTGTCGAGGAAGGCAGCACTGATGGAAAGGGAAGAAGCAGGCACGACTAGGGAAGGACAAGGTCTCCAGCCCTATTGATCTGTGGAGACACCTGTTTGTGGCGAGGACGGAGACAGCCTGGCCCAAAGAGAGAGCTGTGCTGCTGGAGGGTCTTGACTGGGAACGTGATTCCCAAGGGGGTGAGCAACGAACGTCCTCTGCTGGGAAGTGCCACTTAGAGTCACAGGATAATTCAGGTTAGTAGGGAGCACCGGTGGCTGGTCAGTAATTCTCTGGCTCCCCCTTTTTGAAGCTGGCCCTATCTTTAGCCTTTCTTACTTTTCTGGAACATCACTTCCAAGTCTCTTTTTTCCCATGTATTTACACTGCTTTATCATCTTGGATTTCCACTTCTCTTTGTTTATTCCCTGTATTTCTAGCACACGTCAAAGAGAACCACATGGAAATCAAAAGCAGGTCAGTGGGACAAATTAATTCTCTCTGTCCTCTGTACTAAGACTTTATGACAAGTGGCTAATCATCTTTGATTCCTCTGGTACTCCTGGTAATAACATTAACCACGATCAACTCATTTAGCTCATCTATGGATTTAATATCTAATTCAACAGCACATGAGAAGAGAACAGGCAGCTATGTTCAGGGAGCAGTAATCCCTTTTTCATGTGCTTGCACTTTTTTAAAGCAGTTCACAACGACCTTTTGAAATTAATTTATCAGTTGTGAGAATCTGTTAGACCTCAGTCATGAGGTTTTTGCCTCAGGGTCCCTGCTGATGAGTAATAGCGATTCCTGCTTTCCAGTAAAGGGCAGGGGAAAGCAACCTTTCTTGCTGCCCTAGAAATGTGTAGCTGGGTTCAGGCAACCTCTTCCCTGTTGTTCATTATGTGTGGAGCAGGATGAGACCTGGTATCTGCCTATCACTACCAGCTACCTAATATCCCACAGGCTGTAAAGTCTCTGCCTTAGAAGTGCTCTAAGTTCTCCTTGTGTTGGTCCACCACTGACATCTTCCCTGAGCAGGCTGTGTCCTGTGGAGGGGTGGTGCTGTGCCCATCTCCCACTTAGCCTGAGGAGGCACATGGTGGGGCTGAGATCTGCAGTCTGCACCAGGCATCCCATGATGGAGGATAACGCCAAGCCTATTTCAGCTCCAAATGACTCCATTGTATCCAGTGTACATAAGGAGCTATAAATACGCATCCCTGCTCTCCTGCTAGCTTGCATGCTGTTTTCCTTGTTTGCATTTTTTAATTGTTGTGGCAGCTGTGGCATTTTTAAATTCAGTGGTGAGATCTATGTGACTGGAACGTGCTGAGAGGATGTCTGACACAAGTCCCTTCAAGCCGGGGAGACAGCTCCCAATGTGGTCAGGTGGCAGCCACTGCCCTTGGGCTTCAAGAGGAGGATTTGAATAGACACAAGGAATGGGATCATTCAGCAGCATCCTTTGATATGCAACTATCCCTGTCCAGACAGACTCCCACTATGGCATCTTTTCTTCCATTTGGGCACAAAGACCAGCCTGAGGCACCTTCCCTAGCTTGATTCAGACCCAGGGGCCTTTTCATGCTGGTCTTCAAAGGACTTTGCTTTGCCAGGCAGGTTCGGCTCAGCAGCAGGAGCACTCTGCCCCTGGTACTGGGAACTTGACCTTTATGTGGTTTTATTTTGGAGTTGGGAATGCTGCAGAAGACCAAATTCTGCAGAGGACTTGTGTTTGTAACAGCTACTGATGAGAGAGAACATCTCCTACACCACGTTGCCCAGAGCAATTCATGGATACCAGGGCACGGAGGCAGTGGGCAGAAGTTGGGTTCAGGGTGGATTTGCAGCTGAGCTGAAGAGGAGGAGGGTTCTGGCCTTTGGACCCTCTGCCTTTGCAAACGCCCACAGGTACGCCCCTGCTTTTCTTTCTCTGCAGCCCTATGGGCATATTCAGTACCATCCAGGAGAGTTTAGGTCAGTTGTGGAAAGGGTGGCAAGAAAGTTATTCATATGGCAGCAGCTAAAGCTTTTGAGGCCACTCTGAGCTGCATTTTCCCTAAAACCACCCCTAGACCCATGCCTGGGCATTGAGCTGCAACTTCCAAAGCAGGAGGGAACAACCCCATGTACATGAAGCAATTCCTCCCTGGATGCTGCCGGCTGAACATTGTCCAACCACTGCAAACAGGCTGCCACTGCAAGGTCCCCCTTCCCTCTGCTGCAGAGATACCTGAGCCAGAACTTGGAGCTCTGGGTGGGCCAGGAGGCAAAGTAAATCAGCCACTGCTGACCCGCTCCGCACTGCTGGCATGGTCTGCTCAGCGATATCCAGGCAGGTCACAGGGGTGTAGCAATGGCAGAGAATAACCACTTGGAAGACACAGTTATCCCATAATCTGGGGCTTGTACTGAGCTTGTGAATCAGATATGCAACCTTGGGAGGTGGGTGTCTGCTTTTGTGAATCTCAGGCAGAGAGGCTGAGAACTGGAACTGATCAGATGTTCATTCCTGTGCGGAAAATTTCTATTAAAAAAATCTGCAGTTTAAGCAATAGCTGAAAAATCCCCAATATTTTCACTGTGAGGAGTTGCTTCAGGAGTCCCTGGGAGGTTTTACTGAAAATCAGGTGCCACTATTCTCTTTTCTAGACCCACCTTTCTGGGTGTCTCCCATGATGAACTGTGATCTACCCTCTTGGGGACAGAGAGCAGTGCACAGTGGCAGCTGTGTGGTCGTGAGGACTACGGGAAGAGGAGGCTGAAAGGAAGCCCAGTTCACAGAAAACATGGTGCCTGTGCTCCAGCTCCTGCGAAGCACCACTGTGGCCTTGCAGAGTCCAGATATCCCAGTGTTCAGACTGGGTTTTTTTCTTCTTTCTTCATAAGTGAATTGTCCTAATTTTTATGAATTGGGGCCATCCCATTCTGTTCTTCAAAGAACAGGACATGAGGAAGATTGCTTCCAACAAAATCACAATTGCCTGGAGGGAAAGCTTCGTGAGAAATGTCCTGCTCCTCGGAAACATGTGGGCTGGGGCATGGAGCTGGCAGGGGTCTTTATCTCCCCCAGTTTCCCTGGCAGTTGTTCCCTGTCTTCTGGCCAGCCTTGCTTTGGATAACCACACAAAGTGGATGGCATCCAGACAGTTGGGTGCAGGGGAGGACTCTGGGGCATCCGTTGAGACCCCCCTCAAGACTTTGTGCTTCTGCGGTCTTGGACTTAAGCTTCCTGCCCAGAGTGTTGGGTCGAAGTCTGGGTAGCCTGGGACGTCCAGCTTGGGGCCATCCCTTTTGGGAGGGGGTGTCTAGTTTTAAGGTCAGTAGAAGAGCCCTGAAGGTCAGACATCTCGTTAGAAAGACTTGTCACAGGCCAGGTGGGAGTTAGCAGAGGAAGTCTGGGAGGTCAGTGCTGCCCAGGAGGAATGAGTGGGTGAAGGCAACAAGGGCCATGCAGGTTCCCCACGAGACATGATCTCTAGTAGAAGAGATGGAGAGAGACCCTCTTAAGGTTAGTCTATCTATAGCTCCTTTATGCCCAGTTCTCTGATCTAGGCAAAGTTCAAGTGTGAACCGGACACCCTGGGCCCCAGCTCTGGTGAACCAGGCAGGGTGGAGGAGTTGGGTTTATGGAAAGTGAAAGGCAAGACCTGAGCTAATGGGCGAGAGTCAGAGGCCAAGCAAGGAAGAGTTGTTGGGCTCCTACTGCCTGTGGGACTCCTTCAGCTCTTGGGGTTCAAAGGCCCTGAAGAGGAACAGGGTCTTTAGAGGTGACTTCTGCAGTGCTGAGTCTCCTTTCAATCCCTCAGATGCCTTTTTTATCCTTTGGTCTTTGTAATGAAGCAGGTGTATGCCTGGGTACATCGTTAATGAATATTCTCCTGTGACCCTTGATAATTTGTGTGTTTAATTGGGTTTCAGCTGATGCTGAGCCTGGATGTGCAGGAGTGGGGCTCTGCTCTAGACAGGCTTTTATTGTGGTGTGTCCTCAGCCTCCCCTTCTCTCACAGCCCCATGGCTCAGATTCCCAGGACCTGCCTCTACTCGCCAAGACCACCTCTAGGTCATCCTTGACCAGGAGGAGCCACACGAGCTATCCCTCCCAAGCATATTATTGACAGCATCCTTTGTCATACCAAATGCTATCAAGTACCTTTGGGAGGTGGCCTCACACTTACATGCACCTTTGCATCAGCCAACAGTAATGCAAAAAATAATTAAGGCTGGCCTCAAGGGCTCAAAAGTGATGTTTGTGCCTCCTTTCCCCTTCAGCAGTGTAGTGACAGGTAAGCATCATTGGTTTTCAAGTGACCAGCTCCAGTCCCCCCTACCTGGAGGTCTATCATCACAACCCTAACCACCCCACCACCATTTCTCTATTATAGTTCTGAGCTGGTCCCTGACAGAAGCAGAGCTGTGAATGGCTTCTATAACTGTACCTACTCTTATGGAGAAGTCGGGGGCAGAGGGTTGGGAGCTGGCAGGGACCTTGATTTATTTATTCTTTGATCTGATGTGGGCTTGCGCAGGACCTCCTGCACACTGAAGTACTGGGTAAGGGGAAGGCTGGACTCTGTCCTGGGACTAACAAAAGATACGCTGATCCTGGCTTTGACATAGTCCTCCACGTAGACTTGCACAAGCTGCTCCTGCGCAGCTCTGGCTCTGTAAGCACGGGCAGGGGCTGTCTCCGGGGGGAAGGGGCCGCCGTGGGGACTGGCAATAAGAGGCCCACGTGCCTATGTAAAATCACAGCAGTGATAGGAATTTGTTTAAGAATGGTGTTAATAGCGATATCTTTCATAATTAAGACATCAATTAAACTCTTGAAAATTAGGCGGAAATATCAAATAACGCATTAACTGGAAAATTTCCAACCAGTGTAATCCTATGGCCTTGTAATGGGTGGATTAATTATCCCTCATTAAATAGAGCTGAAATCAATCACAATATCTCTCTATTATTTCAGTTTGGCAAAGGCGGTGAGAGTTTATTATTTTCCCAAATTTTCTGCCTGCTGTACCTGAGGTGGGGGGGAAAGGCTCCCAGGCACGAACCGCGCACTGTGCCCAGTGTCGCACTCTCTCCTTCCCCAGCCAGCACTGCCCTGCATTAGGAGCTCTGCATCCTTTCCTGAGGGACAAGGGAAAGGACTCGAGGTCTCATCACACTCGTGGGAAGAGCAGGCTTGGAGAAATGGAGCGAGTAGCCCAATTCCCACATGCCCATGAGTTACCCACAGACAGCACTGAGGTCTGCATCCACATCTCTCTTGTAGCCCCTGGCTTCTGGCCTTTACAGTAGTCCCTGTAAATCACACTCTTGCTCAGGCATGGTCTGAAAGGGACCCTGTGGGTCACCAAATCAGTCCCTGTCTTTGAAGTGACCACCCCAAGTGATCTGCTGTTTGAATAGCATGCGGGAAAACTGCAGCACCCCTCGGCAGGAGCTGGAGGCTCGCTCTCCTGTCTCCAGCCTGACTGTCTCTCTGCTAGGAGAGCAGGGAATCTCTGTTAATCAGCACTCGGCTTTTAGTAATTACATTATTTATTGCAATATGAAAACAGAATAATAATGATAATCACAGGAAAGGAATTAACCTGGCCAGAATGAGGCTGTTAATTTTGCTGTGTCAGGTTTGACAGAATCACTTTCTGGAGCATTTTTCTTGGAATGGTTCTGCCTCTGCTAAACTCACTTATTAAAAGCTGGCTGTACTGCCCCTGCTAAGCCATCATCTCAAGGTCAACACCAAGCATCACTCTATGGGGAGCGTAGTAATGCAGGGCCTGAGGTCAACAGATGAATAAACACACCTTTCTCTTATTATAAATCTCTTTTATCCCACGTGCTATGAATGCAGCCCCATTCCTTTGACTCCAATTTGCAATTTATATGCCAGTGTTTTCACTGCTGGAAGAATCAATATACCTGGACAAGACTTGAAATCAGCAGGATCCAGCGCTGGCCAAAAGAGAAGGCTGGAATTTATTTGGAAGGTGAACTCTCAAGCTTTATCTGCATATTAAAATCGTGTGGAAGAGCTTGGGGAGAGGGGCCACACAGTCCCAAACTGCTCTCTGGGCCATGGAGACCTGCTGTCAGGTCCAGTGGGGTCCTGGCTCCCATCCCATCCCATCCCATCCCATCCCATCCACCTTTGCCATTTTTCTTGTGGGTCCCCAAAACAAATTTTCCCAGAACTCAGACCCTCCCCTATTAGCCTGAGGTTGCAACACTTTTGCTTTAAGTCTTTATGAGTTACCAAGTAAGAAAAAAAAAGCATCTGTGTCTGGAGGGGGTAAAGACTGGGAAACATAAAACTTTCTACGTCCTTTCAGGCAGCGGTCCAGTGCCCCGTAGCTGTGGCTTCCACCTGAGGCAGTTTTCAAGCTCTAATGAAATCCTCCTCTCCCTCTGAGCAGAAGGCATTAAAAACAAACAAGCAAATCTTAGAAAACTTGAAGGTGGCTTGATTATTTTTAAGCATTTCCAGTGCTGTCACCTCTGGTGATTTTAATTGCTAGTTCTGAGATGGTGGGAGTTTCTTTCAGTCCTGGGATCAGGCTTTGTTTTGTTTTTGAGAAGTGGGGGTGGAAAATGTAATCTATGAATGCTCTGAAAACAGAACAGCCACCTGCAGTGGGCTAAAGAGGAGTTTCTCCCCATATGTAGTTTTGGAAACTATAGAATCCTCAGATTTCTGCAGTTTCCAGACATCCATCTTCTAAGATTAACATTTTCAGCCAGTTATTTCAGTTTTGAGTTAAGGACATTATTTTTTTTTTTTTTTTAATTACAGACTTACAGTCTTGAGTGTTCTAACCTGAGCTAAACGCTTGAAGAACAGCAGGTGTTGGAAAGGGTCATAGCATGTCATGGTCCAGCCCTTCACCCTGGCACATGCTTGTCTCCATTTGTTCTCAGCTCTCCCAGCCTGTACTTACTTTTTCCAGCTGAAACCCATTGCTTTGTGTCCTGTCCATGATGGACTTGATGAATCAACTGGTCTGTTCCTCTTTGCAGTTGTAACTGGAAACATACTGTTTGCATTCAGTCTTCTCTGCATGAAGTGAATCCAGTTCATACAGTTGTCATTCACAGATCTTATTTTCTTGCCTTCTTCTCTTGCCTTGTCTTGAACTCTCCAGTTGCTCCTCATCTTACCTCTGCCACAAACTTGTTCTGCTGCTCCAATGGGTCCTTACCCATGCTGAGGAGGGAGGCAGGGTTATCTCACATACCCTACAGGTGTTGGTGTTGCTGCCTTTCCTACATCCGCAGAAAGTGCTCCTCTTCCTCCAGCAGCAGGACCATACTGCAGATGCTGCAAACCATGATCCCTCCCATACAACTGGGTTACGACATGGTTATCTCTGTCAAATTTGCCCCAGCCTGTAGCTACATCTAATCTGGAAAATATTCATCTAAAAATAAAAACAAACAAACAAACAAAAAAGGAAGATGTTTTGGTGGGCCCTGCTTGGATTATCAGACCAGGAATATCTGTACTTTTCTGATTCTAGGTCCCTGAGGACATTTTCTGTCTGCTTTTACTGACAGGAGCAGAACACCCATTTGCAAACTGAAGGAGAACTTAGAAATTACCACCTGGGGAGAAGGTCATGAAAGAAACCCTTGCCCCAGGTGCTGACCATTTTGTTGTAAGCAGTTCATAGGGCCGTTCACTTTTTATAGCAGGCAGGCTGATATGGGCAGTTAAGCAGGGCTTATTTGACTGATTAAAGCTCTTAATTATGATGCTACTTTTTTTGTATGTGGGGACAGGGGTTGCTTCATGCACACATAGTTTGGCTGTGTTGGCTTGGCATGCTCGGACCTCTCCCAGGGCAAGCCTGTTCTGAGGATCATGGGTTGCCCTTGCTAGCCTCTTGCTCGAGACCGTCTGTTGTATGATCCAGCAACAACTGACCCTGATGCTGGAGAGCCTCTTGCCCACCAAAGGGCATCTGGAAATCACATACAAAAGTCCCTCCTGATCCACTTTCTTTTTATCCTCCTTCTCTCTCCTGGTTCATGGCACGTGATGAAGTCAGTGTTTAGCCGAAAGACTCCGTATAAGGAGCTACCAACCTTCAAGCAATGACAATTTATCTCTTAAATCAAAAGAAGCCAAATCATAAATCAACTGCAAGGGGCCCTTACTTTGAGGTTAGTTGTGCAGAGTGAAATGCCGCCGGACTTCTTTGGGAAATAGAGTCTTTCCCTGAATCCAGACGAAAAAGAACTTGGCTTTCAAATGATAGATTTTGCAGCTTTCCCAGTTAGACTCCAGCAATTTAGCTCAGCAGTGATGGGTCCAAGACATCCCCTGACTAAGCTGCTGGACCATTAGGATGGTAGTGCAATACCCAGGTAAGATCCCCTTCCCCCCATACATGGTGATTTTTTACTTCTTTAATGCACAGGGCATTTTTTTTATGCACGAGTGGGACTAAGTTTAGTCTTAACTCTGCAGCATTTTCTGAGGACCCAGCAGACCTTGTATGCACCTGCATAAACCTGTAAAGTGGCAGGTAGCCATGGCGGGGAGATTTTATTTCACACCACGGGGTCTGTGACGAACGTGACAAGGCTGGGGCAGAACCTAATTAGTCTTAACCTGCCACCTTCACCTCTGTACGAGGCTTAACTGGGCCACAGCCTGTGCTGTAATGGTGACTAGGTTGTTTCTGTGGCACTGAGGTCTCGCATCAGGCTTGAAGCACATCTGAGAGTCCTTGCTCCTGATCTCCCAGCCCCACCTCATAGCTTGTAAGTGTGGTTTGCACGGATGTTTTTACTTGTGAAAGGGGACAGGTTACTGCTTCCAGGGAGGACCATAGCCCAGACAGCCCAGTCATGCCAGCCCAGCTCAGACCTCTCCTGCATGCAGGAGCTACCAAGCCAAAGGTCTGTCCATGGGGCAATGGACAGACCCAATGCGAAGTGACAGTGGGCCAAGTTAACCCTCCTTTACCAAGGACCATCACATGCCTCCAGCCTTGAAGAGGAATGAGGTCCAACATGCTGTTCCTAGCTCTGCTGGATTATTTAGCAAAGTAGAACTGTTTTCCCAAATCTGCCATGTGACTGTTCAAGGCAGAGGAGTTGTCATGGGGGGTGAGCCCTGTAGCAAAGCCTCATGTCTCCGCAAGGCTTATGAGGCACAGTGAGCTGTGCTCGCCTTCCTGACTGTGCATGCAGAGAGAGATATTTTTCAGTTAAACAAAACCAAAATAATTTTAGTCCAACTGCTATTTGGAGGTAGTTAATGAATCATACTTCAGCCCAAATGAATTTTATGTTCCCACACGGTAAACAGGAGCACGCATTACCCTTGCAGTGACGAGTCCTAGGCAGACCACAACAAAATTGATTTTTCTTGAACCAAGCTTTGCTTGCAGTAAGGAAAGTTACGGTACATAGATCTTGCTATTGGCAAAGTGGGAGCCAACATTAGGCTCTTCTATTTGTGATACCTCACTGGTATCACAAAGCAAAGTCTGAAGCAGGTTGGAGGAATCTGGCAGAGTTTTTGACAGGACAGATGGACCACTGGGAGAGCACAGCAGGCTTACTGGATAAGGACCAATTTTATGGATGTTGCTGGCTCTCTAAGAAAACAATTTTCCCTCCTCTCCCCTGATTTGAGGATTCATGAATCAGGTCACATTCTTACCTCAGCCTCCTCCATCTTTATCTCGATCTAGTTATCCATCTCCATGTAATGAGAAGTGGTAAGAAGGTATTGTCAAAATGTGGGCATGACTTCGGTTCCAGCCCCACCAGCAACTTCACAACAATTTCTCTGTATCAGTGTTCACAGAAAAGGTAAAATGTAGCATGAAGCAAGGCACTGACCTGAGTTTGGAAATGTGTACTCTGAAAGCATGATCCATGACATCTACCTGCCTCCCTGATAGTCTGGGGCCACTGAAAGGGAATCAGGATCTCTTTTATTGTGTAACCAAATTTAACAGCCAGAGTTCAGAGCTGATGGTGGAGCAGAGAGTTTTTAACCGAAGTCCTGCAAAAAGGTGGGGATGGCAGTAAAAGTCTAATTAATACTTATTTTTATGAAATGAAAGAAAAGTGTTTTCTGGAATTTAAAATATTCAAAGGTGCACTGTCATCTTGAAAGAAGTAACAGGTTTGATGCATTTTAGTTGTGGTCAATTCCATTTAACTGACTGGCCAAGCTATTACATTTTGGAGAAAGCTTGTACCTAGGTTTCAGACATACTTTTGAGAAGCTGTGCATCTTCCAAGAAAACTTGTTCAAGTTCTTCAGATCCTTTTCTTTGTGTTCAGGAAAACCGTAGCAGTGCATGCAGTTTGCTCTGATATATCTAGTGGTAACGGTCACTCTAAGGACATGGAGACCTGGGCTGAAGTATGTTTTAGCTGCCCAGCTGCATATCCTGTGTCCTGGGCTGATGTGAAAGTCCTATGCTGAAATGCAGACATTACCCATTATCAACCTTGTTGTTCTTCATACCTCCTGGATTGACGCTAAGTCGGTGTGGAGGTTTCATGCCTCCTGATTACAGGGTGGATGTAGTCCTAATGTCTATAGCTCAATTATTTCTAAGATAGAGATCTGCTATCCTAGATTGATCCATGCTGCCTGCACAGTGAGGCACACCTGTTTGAACACAGTGGCGTGGAAACAGTGGACGAACTTCTGGGTTATTACATTTATCTCTTAGACTTGAGCAGCAGGTGGGGAAGCGAAAGGGACAGCTTGTTTTGAAGAGACAGGGAATCACTTGTTCTGGGAGTTACATCTGAGGAGGGAAAACAAAGCATCAGTTCTCTTGGGAGAAGAAAAAGCTTCAGGCCTGCAAGGAAGCCTGCAAAGAAGGGGTATCAGCAGTGTTACCCTTTAGACAAGACAAAGCATTGATAAAACGAGACACCTCAGCCTGGCCGGGGTTGGGAACTACCTGACTGGACCTACATCAGCCCAAGTCTAAACGTGAGGATGTGTTTGTAGCATTGGAGGTATGTAACATCCAGCTACCTCTCTGGAGGTGCATAGCCTCCAGCTTTGAAATGTCCCCTGCTATGGCCATTTCTGAGAATCGCTTTTTGATTTTCAGCTACCTACCACATAGTTACCACAATGTAATCACCTATAAAGCTGGCTCCTTCATCCAAAAGGCTTTCTTTGCTAATAGCATAGGAATGCTTTGCTCATGGCTGGGCACAGAGAGAGCAGGGCAGAGCTGGGGAGTCTGGTCACACACTCCTGCAAGCTCAGCAAGACATATTAAGACATAACGCTGAGCCTCATAGTGGTTGGAAGGAAGGGGTGATGTTTTTAATAAAGTGCACATCACTTGTTTCAGATGAAACAGAAAGGCCCCCTAGGGATTTAATTGTATGCAAACAGCAAAAGAATGGCCATTAATTTTCTCCCAGCTCATAACATAAAATTTTCCACTAATATGAAAGCTTTAATAAGACTACCCATAACCTTTATGTGTTCGGTAGCAGTCCAGGAAATTACAATTATCTTGTGCTTGCAACAGAATGGGTAATCCCATCAATAGGAAAAACGTCATCTCGTGAAAAGGTTCCCAGCCAAAAGCCATCATTACTGTATTGTGTAATTTGTTGGGTTGTAGTTAATACAGAGCCATGATCACCTTGGGTAAGGGTTAGGACTTTGAGAGGGGAGTTTTAATGCTCTCTTAATGGAGCCTTGCCACACAGAGGTTAACCAGAGCCTCGTGCATTATCCCTGTTTGTACAGGTCATGGCTCTCGCCGTTGTAGTGGCCAGGCTCCCCGCGGGCACCCAGAGAGGGATGCTGTTGGGCTGGGCATCCCGCGTTCCCCCTGCAAGCTGCAGAGGTGGCTGCTGTTCACGGCATCGATACGATACTGAGATTGTTAGCAGAACACGTATTCTGACAACACTGATGTTAAACTTGCCTTTTAATTGAACACCATCTTTCTCACCTTCTGCCTGGCTTTCCCAGGAAGACTGCAAAGCAGCAAGCTGTCCTGTTACTCCGTTTCACTAGGTGGAGATCTTTAGTTGTCCATTAGCCTGGGCTCTTGTTTTTAAGTCTGTGCAACTGAGATCTGCTGAGAAACTCAGCTGATGAATTTTCAGATGCTCTTTCAGATCTTTAGTTTTCCTCTGGGATATACAGCTCTCTTTCCCGAGAACATATGGGCTGACAGGAAATAGGTCTTTTTGTGGTTCCACTTTTAGAACATTCCGTGTCTGATTTTTATCATTTATTGACTGATGAGAATGAAAACACTTGAAAGAAGATTTGCCTAACAAACTAATGAAAAGTAAACGAGAGCATAAACAATGAGTGTGAACAGCTCTCTACTACCAACATCATGCAGCAGAGAGATCCCAATCTCAGCAGCCCTGCCAGAACACCCCTCCCAGAGAGGTGCTCCAGACACCCTGACCTAAGTAGGACTGAAACTCAGCCCAGGCCCTCTTAAGTTGAGCTGTTGCAGAGTTTTGCCATGTCATCTTGAGCAGAAATTTTGTTACTAAAGATACAGCTTTCTCAGAGCTGCCCTCAGCAAGCAAAGTAGTACATGCACTCATGTTTCTTTAGAGAGAGATGGGGAGCTAAGATTGGCAGGGCCAGCAGGATTAAGCATCACTCTGTTCCAAATTTTCCAGCTAGCGATAGCAAAGAAAAATGAGATCCCATGGGTAGAAGGTCAGTGCTTCTTCACGATAATTCTCTCCACTGCAGCCAGTAACTAATTAGGAGGCTAGCTGAACCCCGAGTGTTGTCAGAAGATGAATATTAAATTGGCGAAACTTGGATGCACATAACTAGGTGCCTTAAATTTGACAATAACATTTCTGGTAAAACAAAATAGTAAGTGATAAAAAGGTCAAAAGCATGGGGCAGCCACACAGGGCAGGTTTCTGGAATTTTGTTTAGGGATTCCCATGAAAATTTGGATGAAAAATGAAGGTTCATTGAAAAGGAATATTTTATTTTTTGCCACAAGGGAGCGTTGAAAAATTTCTAGATCTTCACTTGAAAACAGAGATGTTCAGCTGGAAATTGGT
This sequence comes from Fregata magnificens, assembly GCA_013389945.1. Taxonomy (NCBI): domain Eukaryota; kingdom Metazoa; phylum Chordata; class Aves; order Suliformes; family Fregatidae; genus Fregata; species Fregata magnificens. Next base: position 675,676 of record WAAD01021026.1, on the reverse strand, counting down.
ATTTTGTCAAAAATATTTTAGAAATATTTAAGTTTGGGGCAAATCTGTTCAGCTGATTGCTGAAAACTCTTTCAAAGAAAGACTGAAAAATGTCTTGCAGAGGGATATTTTTCAGATAAATGTTAGCAAAATGCTTTTGAGTGGATCATTACAACCTGCTTTCACTTAGCAACTTGCATTGTGAGTTTCTGTTTCATCTCTTCATCCCTACCTGAAGTCTCTGCACAACGGTTGTCTACATTTTTCACTTGGGAAGGCTAAAATATCAGTAGGTAAGAAAGAAAAACAGGAGCAGAGCTGTGATCTGGGGGCAGTGGAGAGTGTGGTAGGTTCATCCTAGGGTTGTGATGGGATGAGATGGTAGATCTTCAATTGGCCTGGCAGCTGTAGGAGAGGGATTTGGATGTAGAAATGCTGCAAGACAGCAATGCGGAGAAAAGGAGGCGAAGGGAAGAAAAGCGGCAGAGCAGAGAGGAAATGAGATGAGGTGAATGGAAGAGAGTGGCAGGGAGCTGGGTCTGGGCACAGCTCTGATGTGAGAGGCTGCCTCTTGGATCTTAGGATGCCAAACCTTGCTTTGAATACTTCTCAGTATGGGAGAGAGTGTATACTCTTCAAAGAAAAAAATATTTGCCTGGGAAGATTTTCTTCTTTGCAGCGAATCACTGCAAGATACAAAAAAGTTTTTCTTTTTTGTTTTTTTCCTTTTCCTTTTCTTTGCATTTGCAATTGCCTTTTTACCTTTGTCTTCTTTTACTTTCTTTCTTTTGCCCTTTTCCTTCCTTTCTTGTTTCCTTCCTTCCTTGCATATTCTCTCCTGGAATCAGCTGTGGTGGTTGCATTGAAATACTCAGACAAGGCAAAAGCATCTATGCTCTTTGCAATCATTTCTGTCAGAAAGACTGATGGACATCTGCAAATGAGGAAAGACTGAGAAATTACTTTGACTCTGTGCCACAGATTTGCTAAAGAACTGAGCCGCAAAGACTCTTGCCTCTGGAAATATAGGGTGGACTATGGATGGGAGGGTGATGGACTTCTTAGATATTTAATTCATAGCAATAACAGGAAGATAGGGAAATGTAACACCTTATTATAGGGACAAAACCAATCAGAGTTTTCCATTTCCTTGTGCTGGGTTTGATTCATGTGGCTAAATGCAGGGAAGAGATTAGACTCCCCAGAAATTACACTTCCATCTACACTTAGTATGTGGACTGCCATATGGCCTCTGGGGAGAGACTCAGCTCCTTCTGAAGGATCATTCCTCCATATATCTTCATCAAAGAAAGCCTTTGTAGGGCCAGATTTGCTCCCTGGAGGTGCCCATCTTTCTCCAGTGACTGCAGGGGGAGCCTTGACACCAAGATTAAGCTGGACAACTAACTTTCAGACTGGGTAAAAGAAATTATCCATTCTGTTGGAAATACGTGAATCAAGCCCCAGATGGGGGACTTGTAACTCCAAGAGTACAGTCATTAGCCAACTGGTTGGTACTTGGCTACTCTTAGTAGAGCTTCTACCAAGACAAAGAAGGTAAAGTCTTTTAGCTTGCTCTGAAAATAAACTAATAGCTGCCTCAGAACACCTTCAATTAAGCTCAGCGTAAGTTGTCAAGCCTTAGGGGTAAAAAAAGAAGAGCAACAGGCCACCTGGTATTCAGCTTCAAACAGCCCACAGCCAGAGAGCTGGTATAGGAGGAACATCTGATGGGAGACAGAGAGAGGGAGAGTGACCCACTTCCAGGGTTACTGGTTCCTAAGCAGTATCTGTCACCTTGGTGTCAGTTTCTTGTGCTGCTCTGTGAAGATGACACTTCTTTGTTCCTCTAGCCTGGCTTCCTGCTTCCGCGTAGGTAGGACCTACAGAGAGGTATCCTAATACATGTGAGTCTGGACCCGAAGCTCCAAGAAGGAACAAATCCAGCTTGTGTTTAAGATCCCAGCTGGTTTCCACCAACAGAGAGTAGTTTATTCATTGTGGGTTGAACAGAAGGATACAGAAAAAGAAAGCGAAGCTGCAGAATGACTCTCAGTCAGTTTGGTTTCAGAATAGAGCTGTACTTTAATGCAGAAACAAATTCAATGCTGGAAAACAAAAAGTGAGAAAATAATTTATTTTAAAAGCCTTCATGTGGAGAAGCTTCTGTGCTCTTCAGACCACTTTCTTTCTTGAGAAAAACAAGAGACAATTAGAAATAAGGCATCAGCTTTGGTACACTTTTAAGTGCTGGATCAGTTACCCAATGGAAGTGATGCAGTCCTCACCTTCTGCTTCCTCAAACCTTTACTGTGTGCTTCTCGGTAATGCCAACTTAGTCAAGATAAAGTTGGTGAACTCAGTCCTGAATAACTGGGAGAAATTCTGCTACCTAGGGCACATAGGAGGTCAGAGAAGAAGACTAAAGTTTCTTGCTGACCTTTGAATACCTGCTTGGCTACTGCAGCAATCAGGATACAATCACTTTCCTGGAGAAATGCATCTCATGATCCTGGGGCTCAAAACAGCTTGAGAGCCAGGAAACAGCTCAGAAGAGAACTGACTGTACAGAGACCTGGATCCCTCCAGAGTGGGACCTCCTAGATCAAGTCACCAGTGGAGAAACTTCAGCATTTGAGAGTGGGAGCCTGAGATCTTCCTTCCTTCTCTGGAGCAAAGTAGGAGCAAAGAAATCTCAAAGAATCCCTTAATATCCTTATAGCCAAACCGGTGAGATACAGACTGGTTTAAGTTAATAATTTGGGTAGAAAATTGGCTGGAACACTAAGCTCAAAGGATTGTAATCAGTCGTACAAAGTACAACTGGTGGCTTGTTACTTGCAGCATCCCTTGGGCTGATACTGAGGTCAGTACTGTTTAATGTCTTCATTAACAGCCTGGATCATGGGATGGAGTGCACTCTGAGCAAGCGTGTGGATGAAAGCAGGCTGGGAGGAGCTGTCGATACCCTGGGAAGGGCAGGGCTGCTCTTCAGATGAACCTCATGAACTTCAACAAAGGCAAATACCAAGTTTGGTGCCTGGGATGCAATAACTCCATATAGCAGAAGAGGCAGGCAGCCTAGAAAGCAGTTTAGCAGAAAAAGACTTGGAGATCCTGGTGGACAACATATTGAGCACAAGTCAGGAGCAGGCTGTAGTAGCAAAGTGTAGCAAGCAGGGCAAGGGGAGTGATTATTCCCCTCTATTGCTGATGTGTGAGACCACATCTGGAAGCTTTGTCCAGCTTTGGGCTCCCTGAAGAGAGATATTGACATACTGGTGCAAGTCCAGTGGGGGCAACCAAGGTGATTAAAGGGCTGGAGCATATGAGGTATGGAGACAGGCTGCAAGAATGGTGCTTGTTTAGTCTTGGGAAGAGAAGGCTAAAGGGGGAGAGATATGTTATTGCTGTCTTCAACTTCAGTGGGAAGATGTAGGGAAGTCAGCCCCTGACTCTTCTTGGAGGTGCATGGAGTTTGGCTAAAAGGCAACAGGAAACAGTTGCAATGCAGGAAACACTGATTAGAAATTAGGAAAAATATTTTAAGTCTGAGGGTGCTCAGACGCTGGAACAGGAGCCCAGTATGGCTGTGAGATCTTCATTCTTAAAGATATTCAAAGCTCAACTGTACAAGGCCATGAGCAATCTGCTGTAATTGAGAAATCTGCTCAATCTACATAATATTATGTTTTGATGGTTCTCATCTTGCAAGCACCTAGCAGAAAGCAAACATGAGAAGGAACAAGAGAAGGGTTTTATGTCTGGATGCAAGAACAGGCTGTTTATCAGTCAGGCTGGGGTATCCTGTCCTTCAGAAGCTCCACAAATATGCCATTCAAAATAGATATGTTTAGTGAAATACACAGAAAAGAAGATGGACCTGACACACCAAGGTGAGTCTTTGAATGACTTATCATCATGGATTGGCAGATGCAAAACAGGGTGAGCAGTGCCTCTTCAAGGCAATATATTTTAACTGAAAATGTTTTTGGATGAAAACCAGCTGTTAATCATATGGAAGAGTTAGACTCGATAAGAAATTGTACTTTTCTGGAAAGAAAACACCTTCAGAAATCCCTGGTGAAAACACTCGCTGCTCTCTGAACTCCTGGAGATGCAGCAAATCCCAGTGTCCAACAAATGGCACATTTTCCTTGTTCTCAGCTGGCCTCAATATGGGCTGCAGGGAGGTGGAAGAGGTTTTTGTGCCGCTCCCCACAGCAGGACAGGATGTCTGCTGGAAGGATGTAAAGTCCACCATGTCCTGCTGCCCAGTATCCCATAGGAATATCCCTTAAGGAGCTGAACTAAATGCTAAGCTGTCTCTTACGGAGGCTTTGCCTTTCTTTTAGCCTCAAACCCAGCAGGCTGCATTCATGTAGTGGACCAAGTCCTGAAGTCCGACTTCACTGGCTCTAGAAAAGATCTGCAGGAATTCCCAGTGCTCTGTCCTTCACCCTTAAATCCTCACTCGCCTCTTCTTATGTTCCCAATCCGTTGGGGGCCAGGGGCTTGGACTGAGATTTCTCCATTGTGCTGTATGCAGGCAGCTGTCAGAGCACTGTCTGCACACAGGATGGTGCTGTCTAAAAAAGGGCATTTTCATCATGCGCTGGGCTGGGAGGCAGCTGTAGTCCTGCAGCAGGACATGCAGTGGTGACTCTTAGCAGGATGGATGTTCAGGCCCAGACTGTGATGCCCTTCATGCAAGGGGTGCAGCGGGGAGGTAACTCCTCTGTCTGCAAGGGGACACTGTAGACCCCTTGGGATTTGTGTTCTTCAACTTGCTCAGTAAAAGCAATGTTACTGTCATTCATGTGCAGCCACACAATGTCCCGCACAATTAATCCACTGTCATTCTTTTACTGTGTCTGAGAACCGAATACTCCAGTCATGGAGCTGGTCCATTTGCACAGGAGACTTCTCCAGTCTGCTTCCATGGCTCTCCTAAGATGTATTTCTTTCAGGCTGAACTGGGAAATGCCTCTCCAGTATGCTTTGCATGAGCACACCCACCCAGAGTGACAGCAGAGCAGACTCTCACCTCCTGGTGCTTGTCAGCAGCTGGGATCCAAAGGTTTGCCCAGCCCAGCAACAGCTCAGGTCACAGAGCAGGAGAAAAGATCTGAGGTCCCAGGAGCCAGAACTTCACAGACCTGGAGTTTTGTCCCTCCCAGGGTGGGTGGAATTCATCCCTCTGAGCTCACTGAGGTCTCAGCCCACTTTCTGCCTGTGAGGTGGCTGCTTTAACAATTATTCTGCCATAGATTCCTGGTGTCACCATGGTTGTGCTGCTTAGCTGTCTCCAGCTGTGCTCAGCTGGTGCTGGAGTTGGGAGCATGCAGATAATGGGATGTTTCACCCTCCAGGACATCAGTGAGCATCTCCGCACAGTGCTGGGATGTCAGCCAGACCAGTTCTTTCAGAGTTAGCGTTTGCGCAGACCTGCACTGTACAGTGTGGCTGCTCCCCGCTACTCTTTTTATCCCAGAAAGATCCTGTCTGAATGACAGTGTCGGCTTCCCCCAGGGACAAAGAGTGTGCGGGAGTGTGATTCTCATTTAGAAGGTAGAAATTCAGCCCTGCGGTGGGGCACTGTTTGTCCAAACGCACCACCAACAGCATCTGTCTTGGCTGGAACCTGCTGCTATGAGGTTCAGTGAGTGGCAAAGCCCAGCGACCTGCCGCAACCCTGTAGAGCCCATGCAAGCATCAGGCAAGGAGGTGCCAATGAGCTGGGTCTACTTCTCTAAATTACCCACCCCTGCCAAAAATCCCTGTCATTGAGGAATAACCTGATGTCTTCAGATGCTGAGATTCCTGCCAGGATTAATTTTCTAGTTGGCAGAGAAGGCCAATGACAAAAGCTTTCGCCAGGAACAGTGGAGAGCAATTTCTAGGGTGGTCGATCTACTATTCAAGTCAGCACCATTGTCACAGGTGGTGAGGAAAGCAATTATACTGCAAACACAACAAGACAGACTAGAGACTGAGACCCTAGCAACCAGACCAGAAAGGGAAAGACTTGGCTTGCACGGCCATGATGACTACATCTTGCTTCTTAACCCTGCAGCACAATAAAACTCAGCCCAAGTTGGTGCAGGCTCCCTGGCCTGTAGGAGTCTGCAGTTATGTAAAGGACTGGGTCTAGAAGGACTTCTTTTTCTATGCACAATCCTTCGGCTTCCTAGTGCTTTATAAAGAGACTACCGCTGCTATCAAAGATAGCTCAGGGTAGCTGGAGGTGTCTGCGTGCACACAGCTCCACTGAGGTTCTTCGCAACTGGAGAGGAGCAGGTGAGGGCTGGATATTGTGTAGGAGTGGAGAGATTAGACTTCAGTCTGCAGTACTGGGATGCAATCTGCAGGCAGGGGTCTTTCACAAAAACCCTATGTGGTTCTTGCCGTCCATTACACGTACATGCACATGCGCTCTAGTTCTGTGCCATATACCCGAGCACATCCTTGGGATAGATGTCAGTGGATCCTGCAGTGGGTGACAACTTTGTTCCCAACAGGGAGCCCTGAAGGGACTAGCTCACCACATAAGGGAGGAGAGACTTTCCTTCCTGATGGCTGAAAGACCAAGCTAGGACCCTATTTGAGTTCATCCTTGCTGGGAGCCAACTACTTAGAAGTTTTCAGGGCATGAAGCAACACCCAACCAGGTAACCATTAGCAGAAGCTCTCCTGCTCTGTGTCCCACATGCAAAGCTTGCTATAAATCTGAATTCAGGACTTAGTGAAGCCTGTGAGCCACCTGAAGCATGGGTGGAGGAGCCCTCTTCCAATCCAATGTGTCACCTTGCTCCATCTTCTCCCATCCCTTGGCCCTGCCACTCAGTAGCCTGCTCAGTCTCCCTGTGGTCTTGTGACCCAAATGCTGAGGGCACTGGGCTCCTTTTCCCCTTCTTCCTGCTATCCAGTTAGATCTTAGCTCCTGGCCAAGGATAAAACAGGGCAGCTTCCTTGGCTAACCTCAGAGCCTAAGACATCTGTACAGAATAATTTCTCTGGGACACCCAAAACCTCCTAGAAACAGGATGTGAGCACCAGGGGAGGCTGAGACAGATATCTAGCATTTGACCTGGTCTCCTGTCTGCTCTCTCCCTATCTGCCATCAATGCATTTCTGCCCATTGCTTCTTCTTCCCCTTCATTCATGAGAAAAGCAGGGTCTCAAAAAATTCCACATTAGGGGCAGCATGACTAATGTTAACTCCTGGTGGACAACAAGGTGAATATGAGTTGGCAGTGTGTCTTGCATCAATGAAGGCCAACTGCCTACTGGGCTGTGTTAGCAAGAGTGTAGTGAGCAGGCTGAGGGAGGTGATTATTCCCTTCTATTTAGCACTTGTGAGATTGCATCTGAAGTGCTGTATCTAGTTTAGGGGCTGGAGCACATGATGGCTATGCTGAGACACAGGGAAAGGCTGAGAGAGCTGAAATTGTTTGGTGTTAAGAAGAGAAGGCTGAGAGAGATGTTACTGCAGTTGCCAACTGCCTAAGGGAGGTTATAGAAAAGATAGAGCCCAACTCTTGGTGGAGATGCATTGCAAAAGGACAAGAGGCAACAGACACAACAAGGAGGAGTCTCACTAAATGTAAGAGAAAACAAAAATTTCAAAATGAGGGACACCCAGCCCTGGAGCAAGGGCATAAAGAAAGGTGTTATCTCCATCCTTGGATACTTGAAGCTTGACTGCATGAGGCCCTGAGCAACCTCCTCTGACTTTGATGGTATCCCTTCTCTGAGCAGGGGTTGGACTGGAGACCTCTAGAAATCCATCCGGACATGAATTATTCTATGAATCTGTTATTTTCAGGCTGTCTGGGGAGAAGAATGATGCTGGAGACCTGATCCCAGCAGGGGTGAGTTCACTCAGCCGCTAACCAGAGAGGAATTGCTTTCTTGGTCTACTATCCCAGCTTTGCACTTAATCTGCATCTTTGCTGCAGGAGATGAGAAAATAACTGATTCATTCATAGAGGAAATTCGATTAGGCAGCAGACCCAGCCTCGTGAATATTTAAAGGGCTGGAGATGTGCTGTGAAGGGCATGGTTGGCCAGCTGTGCAGAAAATCCCTTGTAAGTCTTTACTACAACTTTATGAGGCAAGGAGCAGCGCATCACTGAATAGTTAGACCTGTTTTCCTCCAGGAAAGGGAGCAGAGCCTGTGACCCACTCTGGGGCTGGGATGGGGAGAACATGAGGCCCCAGCCTAGGTATTAGCTGAGCCGGACCATATGCTTAGCATGACCATGGATGTTAGAGCAGGGCTTCCAGCAGGAAAATCTCCCTGCAGTGCCTTTACATGCAGAGGCAGCTTGACTGCATGTTAGCTCTTGCTTGTGGAGAGCAGTGGTCACACAGTTCCTGGGTGCTGCTCCCCAGCCAGACCTGGATTTTATGTATTTTCATGCTGTAACCAACATAACACATTGTGGTGTGTCGAGTCAGGGGACAGGAGGGAGTCCAGATTTGAGGACGGTCACAAGCGGTGTTCCCCAGGGCTCAGTTCTGGGGCCGGTTTTGTTCAATGTCTTCCTCAATGATCTGGATGAGGGGATTGAGTGCACCCTCAGCAAGTTTGCAGA